>PVIR01005849.1:20761-40335 GCA_004026965.1 Petromus typicus
GTGGCACATGTACTACTTCCTCCCTTCCACCAGTTTCTCCTTGAATATTCTATTTCTCAGTGCATGGCATTGGGGACCAAAAGGCTCAGCGCCATCTTAAGTGCTCACCTGCTTTACACACATCGTTTCCAATCTCTCAGGTAGGCCTGGTGGACTGTGACTATCTCTCCAAACATTTCATTAATCCATCCTTTCTTCATTCTCACTGCTAAAACCTTGATATAGGGCCACAGAGTCACCAAGTCTCCTAGAGCACTTGCTTCTCCCCAGTAGGGACCTTCCCACACAGGCAGTCAAATGGTACCTTGAACCCACTGTCAAAGCCCTCCAGCAATTCCCTGTTAGAATTGGTGGCAAGAGGCTATGCCTGCTCCAGATATTCAGAGACATTTCTGGTTCAGAGACTACTGTGCGAGGAGGGTGACACTGGCACCTTCTGAGTAGAGGCCCGGGATGTCCATAAATACTTGCAGTGCTTGGAACAACCCAATGGCAATTATGCCTGGCCTAAAAAGTTCCAGCCTAAATTTATTATGCAATATGCCAGTGTTTTAGATAAAAGAGTTAGAGATCCTCCCCCTAACACTACCTGAAAAATCCTAGTGCTCCCAACCATCTTTCTGTGTTGATGAACGTCTCCATTCAGCTGCTCCCTTCAGCTGCTTTGAGGAGGGGGAGTGGTGACTGCCTGGACAGAGTCACAGAAAAGAGAAACTGGGCTCAACGGAGAAGACTGAACATTCTCACAAAGCATCAGAGAAAACAACTAGGATGCCTAGAATTTGCATAACCCCAAGGAATCATGCCCCAGTGAAGAATCATATGGCTGAAAAACAGTCCTATGTGCATTCTCAAAGGTCCCTGGGGAAAGACGATGAAAACTTTGAAGCAGCAGGCTAGACTTGGCTGCCCACAGAATTTGTAGAGAACAAAGTCCACCAATATTTTCCTCCCAAGCTGTTGGTCTTGAAACAAGGTTAAATTCCCTTTGTTATCTCTTTATCTTCCATAAAATTTCTCAAGTTTTTTTTCTTTTAGTAAACATCTTTTCCAATGACATCTCAGCAAATAAACAAAGGTAACTTCAGGGTGTGTGGTTTTTAACCTTAAAAAAGGCAAAAATAACTGTTGTTTTTGACTGTCTAAGCTGAGCAAACTTGATATAAGGCTGGCCCTTCCTGCTGATGAATAGTACTTCTGATATACATACAGTTTCCAGTGAGCTAAGAGTTGTTATTTATCTCCTTCAACTAGACTTCTAGTTGACCATTTTTGCCTTGGGTTTTCCCTGATGGGTTTACCAGAGAAACCCTTTGGTACCCTCTTTACACCTGATAGGGTAAAGCCCAAACCTATCTTTGTCTCACGGTTTTCAAGAATCCCACAGTCTTAAGTAGACTAAGTAAAAGATGAGTTGTGGCGTAAAACTCCATGAAAGGCACAAAATAGATGCTGTTCAAATACACATAGTTGGAGGAGGGAGCTTAGAAATAGAACATTCTAGAAACCACCTTCTATGCCAGCAGTTTTTAACTTTGGTTGCATATTGGAGTCATCTGGGGAGCTTTTGACAAAAGCATTGTTACATAGGTGGGGCCTCCCCATCAATTTCTGCTTTAGTTCACCTGAGCAAAGCCAGGGCATTGGAATTTTGTATATTTCCTGAGTGACTCTAAGGAAACTCAAGGCTGAGAACCACTGCTCTATATCATGTTGTCTCCACATCAGCACTATTGTTATTTCAGCTGCATTATTCTCTGCCATGGGGGCTTATCCTGCATATTGAAGGATATTTACTAGCATCCCTGGCCTAGACTCACTACATACTAGTAGCATTCCTTTTTCTTGTAGTAGCCAAAAATGTCTTTAGACTTTGCAACACATCTGCTGAACATCTGATGAGGGGTAAAAGCTCACGTGTGTGCATGCGCGCATGCACACACACACACACACACACACACACTGAGGATCACTGTCTTGGCTACTGCTTATATCTTAGCTACTACCCAGGTAGTAGGGCAGGCAGTTGCATGGGGGTTTTGAGGTTGAATGCTGTGAAAGAAAACTGCAAGAAGCATAGGTACTGTTCAGTGCTACAGCCACAGCCTCGGCCTAGATGCAGCATTCCTGGTGTGTTCCACAGCCTTGCAGAAACACCTTTCCTCTGGATTACAGGCAGCCAGACTAAATCAGTTCTGCTTTTTTGTAGTCTATATTTGAACACACAAAACCACGGGCATATAAAGTTAAAGAATTACCTCTGACAGATAAAAGAGGTAAATGATTCCCTCTCTAATTATCCCATTCCCCCCCCCCATAGGAAGCTCTTCTCTTCCATTCCACACTGTTCCTGGGGTAACTTTCTAGCCCCAGGCTACACAATGTGGGAATCACTAGCCAATGTGGTTCTATAACTTTAAATGATTTTAAATTAAATAGAAGTAAAAATCTAGTTCCTTAGTCACAATAGTTACATATCCATTGCTCAACAGTTGCATGTGGCTAGCAGCTATGACATTTTTATGCTGAAATAGAACATTTCATCATTGCAGAAAGTTCCATCAGACAGCACTGCTTAACCACAAAGATTAAGATGACAGTTTCATACTTCAAAGCCTCCATTAGCTCTACATTGCCTCTAGGATCATGTTCAAGCACCCTCATTTGGCATTTAAAATATTTCATTCCTCAGCCAAGAATTATGGCCCACTAGTGTAATCCTAGCCTTTGAAGCAAGAGGATCTCAAGTTCAAGGCCCGCTAGGACTACATAGTAAGATTCTCTAAATTCACTCCCTAACTCCAGCTGTTTCCCCCAGATCCTCTGCCCCTCAGCCTGCTTTGGGTAGCCCCATCCTGTGTACAAGAGGCCCCTTAGCTTGGAGACTTTGCACTTGTTTTCTTTGTCACCACGGATGCCCTTTCTCTAACTCCTTCACTTGGGAAACTCATACTTGATCTTCAGATGTATTTGCAACACCCCATCTCATCCCAGCCATCTGGATCCCAAACAATTGCTCTATTCACGGTCACCTTTTGGGACTCTAATACCTGTCACACAGAGGTCACATTTTGTCATTATTATTTCCTTATTTGTCTCTCATTCCTAACTCAGAGATCCTCTGAGGAGTGCTATTCCTCTTTGCATTACCAAAGGATTTTAGGAAAGGATGAGGTGCAGAAATATTGTATCTGCTCACAGTAAGGAGAATAAAGAATATGAAGTAGTCATTGTACCCATTATACAAAGAAGGAAACAAGAGTCAGAGTTCCCACACACTTCTAGAATCACACAATTGTTAACACTCAAATCTGAATGCTGATCTTCAGACTTGAAGCTGGACATGGTTTCTGACCTTTAAAGTCTCTGTCTCAAAAATGACTTGATGTGGCGAAGTGTTGTTTCCATATCCAACTCCGACTGGCCATTCCTCTGATGCTGCATCCAAATAAATCTTGTGCAAAACTGGGTTGTAGGGCAATTGTTAGTGAGTTTATCAGAGGTATTTTCAAAGGAAATTAAATTTAAAATAGTTTCCTGAGGTTAGAGGATACAAAGACTAAAGAAGTAGTACTGAATTTTCTATTTTCCCTGTTACTAGTCCCCCTTCTTCCCGCCTCACAAATGCATCCTTCCTTGTTCCTTTGATGATTCCCCAACTTCTACACTGTGTAAGTCCAGTGCTCCAGGGTTATGGCCTTGACTTCCCCCTTTCTCTATGTCTTGCTCATCTATGCAAACTCACCTGATCCATTATCTTTAAAATATTCACCCCCAGGATTCTAGATTTGAAATTCCAAAGGCCAATCAGTCACAGAATTAGAGGGTTCAACATGACTGGACAGAATTATTTCTTTTGTCTACTGGGTTTTCTACAGTCTTGTCTCAACAAATGGCTTTACCACCTAATGAGTATGCAAGTGATTGTTCTCAATTCCCACTTCACAGCTTCCCCAGGCCTTCCTCCACACCCAGCCCTTCCGAAACAGCAGGTCTTGTGAGTTCAGTCTCCAAAACACTTCTCAAATGTATCTGTTAGTCTCCATCTCACCTGGACTACTGCAAGAGCTTCTGAACTTAAAGAAAAAGATCTATCTCTCTGCTTCCACATGAAATTTTGTTATTATTTATTGTTTACTTTTTTAGGGTTTTTCTTTCTGTTTTTGTTTGTAGTACTGGGAATTGAGCTAAAGTTCTCCCAAATGATCTACCACTGAGCTACACCCTCAACCCATATCTTATTAAAAATATAAATCATATTACATTAACTTCAGCCTTAAATCTCTCTAATAACATTTTATTGCACATATGTTAAAAATAAATCCCTCTTAGCCAGACCTAGTGGCATAGGACTTTAATTCTACCATCCTGGGAGGCTGAGACAGGAGAATGGTAAATTCGAACCCAGTCTGGCAACTTAGCAAAACCATGTTTCAAAACAAATAAAAAATGAGGAGGGAATATAGCTCAGTGCAAAGATCTTTAGTTTAATCCCAAGTATTGGAAAAAAAATCAATCCTTAATCCACATTATAATGTTCTTCAAATGTTAACCTCTACCTACCCTTCAGACCTTATGTGTCCACTCAGACACTGACCTATTTCTCAGTTACACTGGACTTTTTCTTCTCTTAGTACTTATTCACTTATCCCTTGACTTGACTCTGAGTTTTACCTGGAATAATCCCCCCATTTCCCAGTATTCTATGGATAGCTCCTTCTTGCCATTTATAGATCAATCTAAATCACGGAGTGAGAGAGAGAGAAAAAGCTTTTCCTGATCTTGCCATTGAGTCATATTTTTCCTATGTGTTGAGTTGTGGTATTTGTTGCCCAGAGAGTGCACGAGAGTAGGAACTTCATGTACTTTGTCGAAAACATCCTTGGTATCAGGAGCCCAGGCAAGAGGAAGACAAGCTGCCCAAGGGAGGATCCTACGAGTTGAGAAGATACTGGAGTCTCTAAGGCAAGGAGCCAAGCTGCATTTGATTGTAACAAGCAAGAAACAAATCCTTGTTGCTGTTTTCGGTGAGATTTGGGGCAGTTTGTTGAAGTAGGATAGAAAAAAATAAAGATAGGTAGAAAGGTGACAAGGAAAATCGTAAATTAAGAATTAGACTTCTATACAGGGAATGGTGATGGTCACTTGTAATCCCAACACTAGGGAAACTGAGGCAGGAGAATTCTGAGTTCAAGCCCAATATGGGCTAAGTAGTGAGTTCAGACCAGCCTGAACTATACAGTGAGCCCTAATCTCAAAAAAGGAAATTTAAAAAAATAGCTAAATAAATTTGTACTTTTAAGAAAAATTGTAGCTTCTGGACACAAAGCTATTCATGGTCATGATTCCTGTTTCACTTGCAGGAAACTCAAAAAAATTTCTACTGCTTTAAAGATACCCTATGCCTGTAAATTAAAGCCTCTGCTTTTCTCCTGCAAACTGAGCCTGAGTTTGTCCTCCCTGGATCTCCATCTTCAGAGCTGCAGTACTATGAAGAAGGCAACATAGCTCAAGGCTTGGGAACTACAAATGGACTGTTTTAACCCAGCCTGCCAGGCAAGTCGTCTGACGTACACCAGGGACACATATCCTACATCCCTCACCTTAAAGATATCTCTAAGACTAAATCAAAGTCCCTTTCTCTTAAGGGCTCACATTTCATTTTTTTCTGAGTGTAGTTCTTTAACTCTAATAAATCTTTCTATGCCGTTCACTGACATATCCTTCAATTCTTGCCTGAGTGTAAGTCAGCCACATAAAGTCTGTTCCATGGGTGGGGTCATTGAGGTCCCCATTTTCTCTTTGGATGATCTCCTTGGACTCACTGAGTGACATTTGAGCTAATTATTATTATTTTTTTTTAAAATTACTGAGACTGAACTCAAGCCCTGTGTACTTCCAAGGTAGGTGCAGTACCACTGAGGTAAGACCCTGGCCCTCAAGTGACATTTCTAATAATAGTCAACTTCTCCTGGCCACTGCTTAGAATTCCATTTAATCCCTCTTTACTTTACTACATACTACAGACTGAGCCCATTCACCTTTTCCAGAAAGCCCATGAAGTGTTTGATCTTGTACTTATTGCACCATACCACAATACTGGCTTCTCCATGTGACTATATTTTTTCTTGAGGTCAGAAACTGTATCTTATTCATTTTGGGGTCTTCTTGATCTAGTAAGGTGTCAGGCACCACAATAAACCTTTGTTAAGTAAGCCTTGAGCAGCTGGCTGTTCAGATTTTCATGGGACAATAAGATCCCTTTGAAATAGTTAATAGAGTTAGTAGAAACTTTTTGAATTTGGAACACAAAGTGGCAAAAAGCTTTATGAATATGAATTTTCTTGGATACAAACAAACTTTGATGTTACTTGACCTGACTAAAGATGCAATAATCTGTAATAATTCCACAAAATAGTGACAATTATAAAGAAAAGAAGACCCTTGAAAGATTCATTTTAACCTTGCTGATTTGGGTTCAAGCAATAAATATTGAAGACACAATATAAGTAAATTTCTGCTATAAATGAGAAAGAAAAAAAAAAACTACTTGTGCCAGTTCCCATTTCATAACTCTGTGACCTGAGAATTTTGTACACCTACACAAGTTATTTTTAAAACCTAGCAGTTACAGTAGAGAGATTTACATAGAGAACCAGGCATTATAGGGGCAGAACATGCATGTATTCTTCTATCCAAGCTTCACTACAAACCAGCACTGTTCGGTCACCTTAGAGTCAGACCACTGAGTTCATGACCTCTTCTCAGACCGGACTGGATGTCATGTCAGTAGACTGTTTTCAAGGTGCAAGTTTATGCTGTTTTGTGCTCTGTCCATTTCTCCAGGGCATAAACAACCAGACGGTTAATTCTTTTATCAGCAGAGCACACTCATAGAAAAGGTGCTCAGCACCCTCCCCAAAGAGGACCCTCTGCGCTAGGACTCAGGACCGGTGACCCACAGACTGCATCTGAAAGCCTTTTCAGCCACACAAAACTTTGAATTTCTCCATTAGCATATCAGAGGTGGCACAGTGGTGGGAAATGCTACAGGCAACAAAGGACACAGCTCAGTGGCATTGTCTCATTGGTGCTTACAGAAGCAGAAAAAATGATCCTCAGGCAGGGCTGTGGTGATGGACAGATGTTGACACATTTTCTTCGGTGACCGACATCTTCCACCCCCCCACCCCCCCACCCCCACCCCCAGCACCCCACCACCATTTGACCCGTTCTCAAGACTACCACCCACTGCCACAGGCTCAGTTTCTTCAGCAGTACACAAGGAAAAGCCACACCCCCATCCAAATGAAGACTGCTTCAGCTGTAACTTCAACTGTGACTACAAGGGATTTGTCATTTTGTTGTTCAGACTTGAATATTTTACTTGGAACAGAACTTGATGATAAAAAAGGAGAAAAGGGTTATGAGTTACTAAGGCTGAAAAGTGTTCTGAGTAGCTACCTGTTGATCAGATCACCCCAGAACCCCCAAAACTAAGGGTCATTGATTACTGTTTGTTATATCTATTGGAATATTATTTTGACAACTGTCTCTTTCCCAGAGCACAGTAGATTTTATATGCCAGAAAAGAATTGCAGACTATTATCATGGATTTTTATAAAAATTAACTTAATTGCCTTAATTCACTTTTATTTACTTGTTTTTGTCCTAACATCTCTTCACAGTTATCAGCCATTTTATTGTTTTATACTAAAAGAGAGTGAAGGCATTTAGTAAACAAGAAACTACATTCTCATTATTCTAAATTATGTCTTGTCTCTGAAGTTAGAGACCAGTTATGCATCCTGTACATCAATGACCATAAACAAGATAATTTTTCCCTTAGGAACTGTTAATGTCTAGAGACACTTTTGGTTGTGACAACGTGGGGGCAAGGGCAGATGCTGCCATTATCTAGTGGGTCCAGGAAGCCGCTAAAAGACACTACCTAACTCAGCCATGGCCACAACAAAGATTCATCTGGCTCTAAATATCAATAGTGCCAAAACTGAAAACTCTGCCTTCTTTGTGAACATAATTTACAAATTCTCACCAAACCAAACTGCTATTGATAAATAGGCACAGTGAGGTATTTACATGCTATGCTCATTGCATCAGTTGAAAATATGGAACTGTTTTAGACAAAGCAAAGGGTTTAAATATTACAATTTAAATTCTCATCTTTGGCTGCATCATTGAATGATTTGTTCTAAACTGTGGGTGTAAAATTTTAGAAAATTGTATATTGAACACAGAGAGGTGGAAATTTTTCCAAATGCAGTAATTTCACTTGCTGACAGCCAGCAACGTGTCTTTTACTTTTTCCTCAGCTGAGCCTTATACATACTCCAAATAAGATAAAATTTCATTAAATAGTTCTTCCTCTTCACTTGGAAGTATTCATATCCTCTTAGAAAATGACACATTGGAATATACTATATGTGGTTTAGATAGATGGATAGATGATCACATTTACATAAAAAACCACATGCTATAGTAAGATTGTTTAATTTCATGTTTGCCTGTATCAAATTTTTTCAGTTCAGTACTTACAAGTCAGAATGTTTGCAATCAAGTGTGTGTGTGTGTGTGTGTGTGTGTGTGTGTGTGTGTGTAATGTGACGATGGCTATATATTAATATATATGTAATATATGTGCATACATAGCTATAGGTATATCAAGAAACATATATTACTTTTCCTCCATGCAAGTGGTTCCTACATGTCAACCAAATCATTCAAGATCCCCAACTCTTTCAGTGATTATTATTTATTGGATCTACTGGTAGACAATTTTGTCTCTTTTACAAGGTATAGTAAATTCTGAATGCCAAAAAATATTGGAGATTATTGTAATGAACTTTACAAAGAGACATATAAAAGAGAGATCAAGTTAATTACCTTATCTTTTATTATTTTGTGTTGTAGTCTGTGCAGTACAAAGATTTGTTCCTTAAAATGTTTTACTTGAAATCACTCTACTTCTTGGAAATTAAGCCGGGCATACTTTGAAAATCCAAGTTCTGCTCTCTGGTGAAGACGTTTCAGCATTGTATAAACATAATTTTTGCTTGCTGTAGAACAGTACCATATATCCTAACACAGTGGTTCATGTTAGAATCAGCTGGGCCCTACATCATGCCAGGTCTTGCTCAGATTGGTTGAATAAATATCAGAGAATGAAGCCCAGGTACTGATATTAAAACCAAACCAAACCAAACTTCACACAAGCACTCACACATCCGGGCAGCTCAACCGTGCTGCCGTGGTAGAAAGGCTGGCTCCAAGCCCGGGGGTAAAGTACAGCCTATGAAAAGCATAATGTTGGCAGCAGACTGAGAAAATATTGCCCCAAGAGATAGCAGGAACATTTCCTGGACTGCCTTGTGGAATTGGCGGCACAGGAATCACCTGGGAGAACATGTTCAGGAGGGAACAGTTCACGAGTGATTCATTTTTCAGTTCCCATCCCGAATGATGAGATCACGTCCAGGAACTGAGAGCGGCAGCCTCGCTAGCACAGTCATCCCTCAGTCGGTGCAGGTCACTGGCTCTGGGACCCTTCCCCAGACAACTCCGGCCTTTTTTGGTTTGTTTGTTTCCGAGACAGGGTCTTGCTAGGTAGTTCAGCCTGGCCTTGAACTCGTGATCATCCTCTTGCCTCAGCCTCCCAAGTGCTGGGATTATAAGCATATATCACTATGACTGCTTCCATTTAAAATATTTTTTGTAATTTATGTTGAGACAGGGTTTCACCAAGTCACTAAGTTGTCAGACCAGTTTTGAACTTGTGGTCTGCCCAAGCCTCCAAGAGTGCTGGAGTTCCAAGAGTGCACCCAGCCTTCCGGTTTGGGTCACAGTTTTTGTTCTGCCTCTTACTCTACTAGCTCTGGGTGAGCTCTTTGGGGAGACCGTTTACTTGCTTGGCCTTGGTTTACTCACCTATAAAAATGTGGGGACTTTGTGATGTGACACCCACTGCTTCTGTCCAACTTAGAGAGAAAATTAAAAGAGTGATGGCTATAGATACAGAAAAACATTAAATAGTTCAACAGCATATTTTTCATAAATTTGTAAAGCACTGTATAACAAAGACTTTATAAGTATTTTTTGGCAGTTAGTACTTAGAACATAAACTTCATTATATCTAGAAAATGTGACTAGTATTATGGCAATATGATATTTTTATAGGTCAATAAATCTTATTCTGGAGATTGGCCAACTTTTCCTTTTTTTTAGGTTTTTTTGAGACAGGGCCTCACTTTGTAGTTCAGGCCGGCCCTGAGCTCAGCCTCCAACTCACATCACAGCAATCCTCCTGCCTCTACCTCCTGAGTGCTGGGATTACAGGCATGAGCCACCATGCCCAGCACTGTGGTGTGTGGTACTGGTTGCTGCTGGGCATGAGTCTCCACGCCCAGTATTGTATGTGGTTACCAGGGATTGAACTCAGGCCCTTGCGCTTGCAAGACAGGCGGCGGAACCACTGAGCTAAATCCCCGGCCCTGGCCAAGTTTTCTATGTAAGGTCAAGTATCGGTTGCACAGTTTACATTTTGAGAGTTGGGCCACAGAAAATAAAATTGTGTAAAGTTTTGTGAACTTTAAAATATGAAAAACAGATGAGTGCAAGGTTTGATGTTCCTTCTGTTAAATACTTAAAATACATACTTGCATAAAGACAAATCACTTGCTTTTACATAACAATAGTTTCTAAGATCTACTGCTATATGAAGAGATAGAATCTCTATTGAGACCCTGTCTCAATACACACACACACACACACACACACACACACACACACACACTTACACATCTAATCAATAAAGAAACCTATTGAAGTCTTTACTCAAGGTCCACTTAGAAACAACCAACTCATCCTGGTCTCCCAAACACCTGCCTTCTTTTAGCATTAAAAATTCTAAATGCTAGGAAAAAAGGATCACCATATATTTGAGACTCCTGGAAAGGTTTTATTATTGGAAATCTAGGATCAAAGTAGAAAGGAAAAAGCTTGAAATGGAAATGCTTTCAGAAAATACCATATAAACAATAAGCTAAGACCACAGCTGGAAAATTTTATGGAGAAAACTGTAAGAGAATTTTTTTTGTTGCTCTTGTATTTTCTTTGCATATTACTGAGTCTAAATCTGTTTCCTGTTAATAATCCCAATCCCCCGGGATATGAGGAAGAGTGTGCTTATTCAAAGGTGTGTCACTAGTTCTATAATACAAGTTTATACATTCTCAGGATGAGGATGACCAGCGCTGGATGTAATAATGAAACACAGCCCAACCTTATTACTCAGAAGTCCCAGAAATGCTAGTTATTTCCTGGACTTTCCTACAGAGGAAACCTGCCCTGAAACTAGCTATGAATATAACTACAAATGAAAAGATTACTTGTAGAAATTACTTTAGAGACAAGAACAAAAAGGGCAACATATTTTTCAACATTCTATTATATGCATGTGTGATAGTATCATCATTAAACTTTAAGCTATTCTTTTTAAGAAGTTGTAATGAAATTAGGTATAACACCTCAAAGAGTGCTTTGTTATAACCATAAAGTTTTCCAGTTATACTTTCCACAAACAGGAACCCTTCTTAAACATAAATATTAAGAAGCAGATCTGATAAATTGAAAGAAAATGCCATTGGATAAAACAAAATCAAAGATATAATTTAGAAGATTTTGCAATATTCTTTCATTTTTATCAGTGTATTCTCATTCTTCTGGAAATTGTCTTTTTTCCCCTCATTTGATTATATTTATACATTTTAGAAACACATTATGATCATATTTCATTGAAAATTTGTACCTGTACATGATACATCTTGATTTTCATTTTTCCCATTCCCCTGCCCTCCCTTCAATCCTCTAACCTCTATATACATAAGCTTTGTTTCCATTTTTTCCCTTTTACCATCAAACTTTTCTTTCCTTTCTTTGTTTTCCCCCGCCCCTACCCAGTTCCCTTTTCCCTTTGAACATTTGCTTCCTAATTCACAATACCTATCACAAATGCTGGACCTCATTTACACCATCAGTTTCTCACACTAGAGAAATGATAGGGTCTTTACACATCTTTTTTAAAAATTGATTTTACTGGTACATATTATATACACATCATGATCACATTTGACATTGAGAACTTGTACCAGTATATGACACTACTGAGTGTGGCCTTAAGGTGGATTCATTTAGCTAAAAATGTCTCAAATTTATCGATCTTTATGGCTAAGTAGTACACCATTTTAATTTTTAGAAAACACATCTTCTTTATCCAGTCTCTGGTTGATGAGCATTCAGGCGGTTTCCAAGATTTAGCTATTACAATCTGTGATGCTATAAATATGAGTGAACATATGTAACTGTGATATAATGTTTTCAATTCTTTCATGAATATACTCAACAAGGAAATAACAGGGTGAAATGTGACCTCTAATTCTAGTTTTTTGAGGAGTATCCAAAGTGATTTCCACAGTTTTTCACCAGTCTACATTCCCACCAACAGCAGAGAAAGGATCCTTTCTTCTCAAAGTCTCACCATTTGTTATTGGTTGATTCCTTGATAGCAGCCATTCTTTTTGGATTAAGATGGAATCTGTTTTTTCATCTGCATCTCTTGAATAACCATTGATGTTGAACAGTTTTTTTGTTTTTGTTTTTGTTTTTTGCTGCTTTTACATGTTTAGCTGAAAAATGTTTATTTCAGATGCCCATTTATGAATTGGGTCTTTACATTTGGGTGGTCTGTTATTTTTAAGTTCTTTATATATTCTAGATAGTACTCCTTCGTCTGAGGAACAACTGGAAAAATTTTTCCCAGATTGTAGGTTGTCCTTGCACTCTTTGGTGGCTTCCCTTGATGTTCAGAAGCTTTTTAATAACAAATCTCAGTTGTTAATTCCTTCTGCTAGTTCTTGTGCTGCTGAGGTTTTGCTTATAAGTCTTTCCCTATGCCAATGTCTCCAAGAATTTTTTTTTTTTCTTTTTTGAGACAAGGTCTCGCTTTGTAGTTAAGGCTGGCCCTGAGCTCAGCCTCAAACTCATATCACAGCAGTCCTCCTGCCTCTGCCTCCCAAGTACTGGGATTACAGGCATGTCTCACCACATCCAGCACTGTGGTATGTGGTACTGGTTGCTACTGAGGTGAGTCTCCACGCCCAGTATTGTGTGTGACTGGGGAATTGAACCCAGGCCCTTGTGCTTGCAAGACAGGCTCAGGAACCACTGAGCTAAATCCCTGGCCCCTCAAGAATTCTTACAGTAGGTTTAGTGTTTCTGTTTTAATATTTAGATATTTAATTCACTTCAGTTTAGTGCATCATGAAGGATATAGTCCTTAGTTTTAATCTTTGGCAGGTTGAAACCAATTTATCCAGAAGCATTTGTTAAAATGCCTGTCTTTTCTTCATTGAGGGTGTTTGAATACTTTGTCAAAGATGAGATGGCTTAGTATATCTGGAGTTGTTTCTGTGTCATCTAGTCTGTTCCACTGATCTTCAGGTTTGTTTCTTTGCCAGTACCATGCTGTTTTTATCAAAGTGGCTTTGTAGTATAGTTTCAAATTGGAGATTCTGATAATCCTGCCATGTCTTTGTGGCCTAGAATTGCCTTTGCTTTTCCAGTTGAATTGTAGAATTACTTTATTTAGTTCTGTGAAATATGCTGTTGGGGGCTGGGGATTTAGCTCAGTGGTTCCGGCGCCTGCCTTGCAAGCACAAGGACCCAGGATCGATCCCCCAGTAACCACATACAATACTGGGCATGGAGACTCATGCCAGCAGCAACCAGTACCACATACCACAGTGCTGGATGTGGTGACACACGCCTGTAATCCCAGCATTTGGGAGGCAGAGGCAGGAGGATTGCTGGGTGTGAGTTTGAGGCTGAGCTCAGGGCCAGCCTGAACTACAAAGCGAGACCCTGTCTCAAAAAGAAAAAAAGAAAGAAAGAAAGAAAGAAAGAAAGAAAGAAAGAAAGAAAGAAATATGCTGTTGGGAGTTCAGTGAAGACTGCACTGAATCTATAGAGTAGTTTTGGCAGTATGGCCATTTTGACAATATCGATTCTTCCTACCCAGGAACAAAGGATGTCTTTCCATTTTCTGATATTCTCTTTGATCTTGACCTCCTTTTCAGAGTGCTGTAGAGTAGAAGTCCTTTACCCCTTTTGTTAAATTGATTCCTAGATATTTCATTTTTTAGATATTATTGTGAAAGGAATTATTTACCCAATTTCTCTCTTGATGAGTCTGTTATTAGTGTATAGTAAGGGTATTGATTTTTGAATGTTGACTTTTTGTTGTTGCTGTTGTTTCAGACAGTATCTCACTATGTAGTTCAGGCTGGTCCTGAACGCACTATGTTGCCCAGGCTAGACTCAAACTCACAGCAGTCCTCCTGTCTCTGCCTCTGGAGTGCTGGGATTACACATATAGGCCATCATGCTTGGCACTGTAGTATGTGGTATCGGGGATCTAACTTGAGACCTTGCCAAGCAGACCCAGGAACCGAGTACTGACCTTGTATCCAGCTACTCTACTGAATCTAGCAATTAAGTCTAGCAGCCTTTTGGCTAAATTCTAGGAATTTTATATAATAGAGTATCATGTCATCAGCAAATAATGACAGCTAAACTTTTTCCTTTCCTATATTTATTCTTTTTATTTATTTCTCTTCTCTAACTGATATGGTTAATGTTTCCATAACTATGTTGAACAAGAACGGTGATAGTGGACATCCTTGTCTTGTTCCTTATTTTAATGTGAAAGGTTTCAGTTTCTGACCTTTTAGTATGATACTGACTGTTGGTTTTTCATAAATTGCTTTTGTCAGGTTGAGATAAAACAATTTGTTCCAATTATCTTTAGGGTTTTTTATCATGAATTGGTGTTGAATTTTGTCAAATGCTTTTTCTGCATCTATTCAGATGACCATATGGCTTTTATCCTTGACTCTGCTAATACAGTGTATTATGTTTATTGATTTATGTATGTTGAACCACCCTTGCATTTTTGGGATGAATTCAACTTGGTCAGGGAGTTTGATCTTCTTGATGATTCTCTGTATTCTGTTTGCCAGTATCTTATTGAGGGTTTTTGAAGCTATGTTCATGAGGGGGATTGGCCTGTACCTCTCTTTTTTGATTGAATCTTTCTCTGCTTTTGGAATGAAGGTAATGGTTGCTTCTATGAATGAATTTGAGAGAATTTGCATTCATTTAGACTTTATTAAAGAGTTTGAGAAGTTGTGGCATTAGCTGTTCCCTAAATTTCTTGTAGAATTCAGCAGTGAAACCATATTGACTGTGTCATTACAATTCATCTGATTTGAGGTCATAAAGGCATCTTTTCTAGGATTCAGGTCAGCTTATCATCAGAAGTCATTGCTTCATTTGAAATTGTGACTATGGATATTTTCTCTTTAAAAGCACTTCAACAGAATCACAGATAGAGGAAAAGAATTACACATTTTCTAAATGGAACTTCCCTTTGCACATTATAAAACTTTGAGGAGAAAGAGAGAAAACTTGTTTAGGTAGCAGCTTGATATTTTGGCATACAAGAAACCTAGTGAAAAGTATTTATCTCTGAGTGGAAATACTCCCTTGCTGTAAGGACAGTGGCGTTTGTTGTTAAAACTTTTCACCAGGAAAATTGAGAATAGTTTGAGTATTCCGGAAGTATTCAGTGAAGAAAAGAACAGGGGTCACTAGGGTGGGGTAAAAGTGAGTGTGATCACTGAGGAATTTTAATAAGGTATGAAGTACTACTTTACTACCTCTTTCCCAGTTTGTGCAAAAGTGTACCATCACACACATAAACGTGCAAGTGAGAAAGAATGTGCAATAGTTTTGTTCAGGATTCTAGTTGTCATTTGCTTAAATCTCACAGGCAAGTGGATAACAACCTCTTGCTTCACAAAGTAAGGAAGCAGAAAACCCTCATTTTACACAGCATTTTAAGAGCTAAATTCTAGCGCCCCTGGATATATCCAAGCTAAAGATTTCTAAATTATTTCTTGAATGTAACATAAGTATGGAAACTTCTTTTTACTAGTGGCCAATGTAAACAGGAGAGGACTTACCCTGTCTTCTTACAAAAATTTCCACTAAACAAGGGCTAAAATTGAGCACCACCCAATTCCAATTTTACGACCGGAACCAAATGACTCTACTGTCTCTTGTATTCTTTGCTTTTTTACTGCCTCTCTGCATCCAATCCCAGGTTTAAATATTTTTACCTGAGGATCTGTTCTGTGGTTCCCTATTACTCTCTGTCAGCAATATCAACCCATGTTGCCCTTTGCTCCCGGGGGCGACTCAGGATCACAGCCTCTCTCTGGCATCACCTTGTTACACTGATTTTCAAAACCGCAATCTGTCAGCTGGTGCTGGTCTGGAACTCTGAAAATCCCTTTGCTACTTTGTCATCTGGCTCTCTTGTTTACCTTTGCTAATAGGGGGCACTATAGGGAGGACAGGACTGGTCAGTACCATCTGTCACATGTCCTTGCCCCGGCAGTGCCGCAGTTCGTTCCCACTTGCAGTATTAATCTGCCTAGAAGTTCCAACACCAGCGAACTGGAAGCTGCATCCTTAGTGACCCAGGCCCCGGTTCTGCTGGCCTTGCCTGGCAGATTGGATTTTAGGTTCTCTAACTCCAGTTCTTCCGTTTGTTACTGAAGGCCTAGGAGTGGTTGTTATTTCCCCTAGTGGCGAGTGTTATCTCAGTATTCTTTCCTCATCTTCCCCCCACATTGATGCCTACTGGACCAATGTCTCTATTAAAATCTCTCTATGGAAGTGACAGGTGTGTTTCTGCCTTTCTCCACTGCGTCTGTTTTTAAAAACATTATTCTTAGTAGCGCATGTTTGCAGTGATAATGATTACCTTCATGAGAAGTCAGCCCATGTATGGAACACGTCTGAATTCTTTTTATTTCCCCTTTCTCTCCCCTTCTTCTCTTGGTCTCTTTCATGTCACTCCATCCTCAAAAGAATAGCTGACAGTTTACTTACCCACCACATTTCCATTCTGTTTAAGAAAGAGCTTGATGCTTCCCCAGCTGACCACAGGGCCTGGACAAGCAACGGCGGTCCTCGTTTCAGACCCACAAGGCAGTTTCTCTCACATTCCTGTTGGTAAAATGGTCCTTCAGAATTATTTATCAACTCTTTCAGTTTTTAATTCTAAGGAGAGCTAGATCTTCTATATTTTAAAAAGTATAATTATTGATAATAAAACGAAACAAACAGTTGAACAGATAATTCAGAGCATGCTAATGGTCTATCTGCCTGGTGCTCTGAAGTAGCCAAGGGATCCAGAGGAAATCTGATTAAAAATACACATATTTCAAATGCTGTTCTTTAACCTTTGTCTACACATCTTTAAGACATAGGTTTACAATCTCCGGCAGCATGTGAATGCTATGGAAAATCAAAGCAATTTTCCTATCATTATTCAGCACTTGCTATTCCTGCAAACTCTAATTGTAGTGAAATTGAATGTTCCCATCTCATGATAAGTGGAGGCAATGCTCCATGATCTGGGGTGTGCAGTGCCAGAGGAATGCAGCAAACAATCTAGATGTCAATGGTGTAAAATGGAGGTTTTCTACATGTAAAATCATGTCATCTTGGCAGGTGGTACATGTCTATAATCAGCACTAGAGAGGCTGAGAGGGAAGATTGTGAGTTCAAGGCCAACATGAACTATATAGCAAGATCTTGTCCGGGCCGGGGATTTAGCTCAGTGGTTCCGGCACCTGTCTTGCAAGCAGAAGGGCCCGGGTTTGATCCCCAGTAACCACATAACAATAGTGGGTGTGGAGACTCATGCCCAGTAGCAACCAGCACCACATAACACAGTGCCGGGCGTGGTGGCTCACGCCTGTAATCCCAGCACTCGGGAGACAGAGGCAGGAGGATTGTGATGTGAGTTTGAGGCTGAGCTCAGGGCCAGCCTGAACTACAAAGTGAGACCCTGTCTCAAAAAAACAAAAAGATCTTGTCTCAAAAATCTGGACAGCACAGGAGTGGTGGTACATGTCTGTGACACAAGTAGTCTGAGAGGAAGAGGTAGGAGGATCACAAGTTTGAACCCAGCCTGAGCACTTGAAGTGACTTAGTGAGACCCTGTTTCAAAATAAAACAAAACTAAACTGAACTAAAAAGTTCTGGAGACACAGCTCATTGTGAAGGCCTTGGGTTTAATCCCCAACACTAAAAATATCAATTAAATATTGGATAGTTTTCTCTTCTCCTTTTCTTCCCTAATTGCTCTGGCTAAGACTTCAACCCTGTGCTGAGCTGGCCTGGGGAAGATGAATGTCCTTGCCTTGTTCCTGATCTCAGAGGAAGAAAAGCTTGCAGTCTTTCATCATTATCATGCTAGCTATGGGCTGTTCATAATGTGACTTTTATTCCAGTGAGTTAGTTTCCTTCTGTTCCTGGTTTGCTGATTGTTTTTTACATGAAACACTGTTAAATCTTGTCAGTTTTTTTTTTTCACACAAATAGATATGATCATATGTCTCTTGCCCTTCATTCTGTTAAGACAGCGTATTTTGTATGGTACCTACCCTTACATGTCTGGAATAAATTCCATCTGGCCATGGTGCACAAACTTTATCATGTGTTATTGATTCTTGTTTGCCAGTATCATGTTGAGGTTTTCTGAATATGACCTTATTTTAATGAAACTATTTACACTCTGCAATGATTCTGTTTTCAAATAAATTCACAGTCTACGATATCGTAGATTAAGACTTTAAAATCATTTATGGAGGAAACACAAATCTTTCAATTAGAATCCCCAAGATGGAAACTACTTTCTTTTATTCCCTAGTTTTAGAAGTTATATCCTCAGTTCTGCCATATTCTATTTACTCAATAGAAGCTAGTCAACAAGTTCCTCCACATGGAGAGGCAGAATAGACAGTGGTTGAGTACTATGAGGCAGGCATCAGTG
This sequence comes from Petromus typicus, assembly GCA_004026965.1. Taxonomy (NCBI): domain Eukaryota; kingdom Metazoa; phylum Chordata; class Mammalia; order Rodentia; family Petromuridae; genus Petromus; species Petromus typicus. The sequence goes on from PVIR01005849.1 coordinate 39,744, forward strand.
GAGCCATATTGGAAAATACCTGCCACATTCATAGTCACCAAAGAGACACTGAGGTGTAGTTGACTTGAAAGTAAAACTTCTTTCATGATTTAGGAAAGTTACCCTGACCCCCACCAAAGGTACATGCACTATTCTATATAGATAGCTGCTGGGAATGATAAAGTAAGTTCCACTTTTAAGTCAAATAACAATGTTGTCACTTCAATTTTACATAATGCTACTCCTCCCTTTTGAGATAAGATATTACTATGCTGCAAACTGACTTCTGATTTGTTATGTAGCTAGGATTCAAATTTGCTGGGGCAGGAAGACCAGAAGTTTGAGGCCAGCCAGGGCTAATTGTGCCCTTTCTGCACCCAGTGAGCTTAGGAAACATGAGTCCATCCCATTGACTACTAGTAGACAGATGCCTCAAGGAAATATTGGTATTTCTCAAAAAACAGTTTCAAAATTAAGACCTATGGGGATTCTGTCTTAAACAAAGAAAACAATTTCCCAAGTAATCTCCTTTCTTAAAGAGTTCAATATTTTTAAATTTTTGTTTTCACTCTCATTGATCTTGGCCCAGTTGTGTTTTTGAGTTCCCACAGTG
>PVIR01005849.1:40435-69850 GCA_004026965.1 Petromus typicus
GTGTGTGTGTGTGTGTGTGTGTGTGTGTGTGTGTGTGTGTGTGTTGTGTTGTGTTGTAGGAGACTGGACCCAAGGCTTTGTCCATGCTAGATGAAAACTCTACCACTGAACTGCACTGCCAGCCTGATAAATGCATTTTTAAGCCACTGCATTTATGGTAACTTGTTATATAGCACATAGATATCTACAAGGATGGGCAGTGATTAATTTGATATTTCCAATTGTTGGAACAATGAAGAATCAGGTGTTCTCCATTCTTTTCAGTGAAGTTTTTCTACCTAAATACATAGCTCACTCCTATTTAGAACTGAAGGGAGCCTCAGGTACCATCTAGTTCAACATCTTCATTGTTCAAATGAAGAAACTGGAGCACTTAGAGGCAAGTTATTTCCCCTTGGTTGTCCCAAACCAGGCCTCCTAGTGATCATTAAGTTTATATTGCAACACAGTTGCCTTGCCTATTTCATTCCCTTGGAATCAATTAGATTTTTAGAAGTATTGGTCAGTACAGAGACTGGCTCTTCCCTGGAGTATCACTCAATCTTTAACAAGAAACTGTTGAAAAGGAAAAAAAGGAGCTGAAATGAATTGACTTATTTCATAATCCCAGTTTCTTTAATCTGATACATGTCTCTTCTTCAGGGAGCCACAAATGTGAGTAGTACAAAAAATCAGAACGTTTTCTTGTTGGTGGAAGTCCATCACAAAAGCAGCCATCCAAGGCAGGCATGGTGGCACGCACCTGTAGTCGCAGTACTGGGAGGCTGGGGCAGGAAGACCAGAAGTTTGAGGCCAGCCAGGGCTGATTGTGCCCTTTCTGCACCCAGTGAGCTTAGGAAACATGAGTCCATCCCACTGACTACTAGTAGACAGATGCCTCAAGGAAATGTTGGTATTTCTCAAAAAACAGTTTCAATATTAAGACCTATGGGTACTCTGTCTTAAGCAAAGAACACAAACAAAGCAGCCAGAGAACTGATACAGCTCTGTGCTGGTGAGAGCCAGCTAGGTGTGAGATCATGGACCCAACTTTTCACATGTCTAGCTCTCAGTTTCCTTAGCCATAAATTGAGACAATGATGAGAGAACTACCTTAGTCTTTACTGTATTTTATACGTATTCTGTGTTTATTATACTATATAGTGTGCAAGGCACACACAAATTCTAGACCGTGAGAAAGAAAAAATGCAATCAGCAAGGCGCCTGCTCTGCAGTAACCAATTCTAAGGCGGGGAAGGAAATCCAGGTCCACCTGACCATGAAATCAGCTGAGCCAAGTCCTTCCAAAGCCACTTGCAGCCTTCAAATCCTGGTAACTTCCACCCAAAGCGCCCACGTCCGTTCCTAGAATTTGAGTTCTGCAGTCTCAGAAAACTGCCTTATAATGTTTACCAAGGTCCTCTGAATAGAAACCATGTGTATCATTTTCTCGATTTTTTTTCCCTTTGTGTAACCAGACACTTTGGTACAGTGAGTTCATCTTTAATTCAGGAAAATAAAGAAAATAAAAGATTGGTATGTAGGCCATTTCCTGGGTTGGCCTGGGTTAGGGGACAAAGATGAGGGCTGAGCTAGCTGCTGGCATAGTTGAAGGATTCCCTAATATGGCTACCGGTGCAGAGATTTGTGCATGTCACCTCACTCAGTTTCTGTGACCTCGAGATACGAAGCATGGTGGAAAAACAGTGTGTGTCTAAATTTATTACAATAAAAGGCACATTGCCATAAATCCCTCACACACACAGACACACACAGACACACACACAGACACACACACACACACACACACCCTCTTTGTACACACTTATCCCATCATTCCTGCTACTTTCCGAAGCATTTGTGAAAGTCTCCCTCCATGTCTTTAGTTGTTCTGCTGTGGCTGCTTTAATGGCCTAGATTTATTCAAAATATTTTATTTTCATGATCATTTTGACTTTGGTGAAGAGCCGGAAGTCACACAGTGCCAGATGCTGGGAATAAGGTGGATGAGGACACGCTGTTATGTTTCACCAGGCTGCCTTTCTGTTGGATGGCACGTAGCAACTGCTTTCACTAAATTTGTAATGCTTTGTAAAAACACTCACAAAAGAAGACTTCCAGAAATGCTGAAGAAAGTGGTGAGAATTGTGGGATTAGTGTTAAAGTGGTGGTAGAGGGGTATTTTGCGGGGGTTTAAAGATAATATTCCTTTACTCTATTAAATTCATTTTTTGTTGTTGTTTTGTTTTGTTTTTTGAGATAGGGTCTCACTTTTGTAGTTTAGGCTGGCCCTGAGCTCAGCCTTGAACTCACAACAATCCTCCGGCCTCTGCCTCCTGAGTGTTGGAATTACAGGCGTGAGCCACCATGCCTGGCACTGTAGTATGTGGTTTTGATTGCTGGTGGGCGGGAGTCTCCACACCTGGCATTGTTGTTTGTGGTTATCAGAGATCGAACCTGGGCCCTTGCACTTGCAAGGAAGGCACCGGAACCACTGAGCTAAATCCCGGGCCCTGTACTGAATTGTTGAAACAGCATTCACTGAGTTTTTTGGGTCACTTGTTATAATAGACTTCCAAAGAGCTGGCTGCAGGCTACATAAGAGAAATAATATTATTTCTTGGATGAATCTTATTTGAGGCCTTGAGAACTTTCTTTGACCTCGCTAAACTAGCTTCTTTTCTCAACATGGGCATGGAGTGTTAAGAAGGAAGCTTCCGGTGACATTTAAAAGAATGTGTTTTTCTTCTGCAGATGATTACTGTAAAATTTTAAGTATCTGATTAACACTGGTGCATAATCTTTCAAACATTCAAGGAACATAGAGGGCATTTGATTGAGCTGGGTACCTTTTTGTGTCGTAAAGACACTGCAGTGTCCTGACCCTTTCCCACACCACCTTGGAGCTCTGATTGGCTAGCAGCTGCAGAACCAACCAACTTGCCACACACACACACACACACTGAGAGCCTCACACTCATAGATAGCTTTAGGGGCTTAGGGTAGATTGTCATTGTATGAATGCTTTGCATTTGAAATTAAAACTGGAACACAGCTCTAAGTTAGAAGAGTAGCATCTGTAAGTTAAGGGACAGCAAATGATGTGGGATACAGATTCATCACTTTAAGGGGGTTGTTATGCTGGACTGGCAAAATCAAGATTCTTCTGAAAAATTACACAGTGTTTCCTCATATCTGTCCATGTAAACTTATTTCTTAAAAAATGTTCACATTCAAGCTTCTCTTGGAAGACAGGGAAGTAACAAGATAGCTTTTACCCAAATCAAATATGAGAACTTTTAACAGATCAAAAGATGTTTACAGTGTTTGTTTAAAAGGGTCTTTGTGGGCTGGGGATGTGGCTCAGTGATAGAGAGTTTGCTTTGCTTGTGCAAGGCCCTGGGTTTGATCCCCAGCATCACAAAATGAAACAAAGCCCAAAATTGTGTGATGACTAAAAGGATCTTTATTTCTGGCTTGTTGTCTAGCGGGACCCTGGAGCTACCTCACACAACTCTGTAAGAGCTGATTGTTACATGTTTGTGGGTTTTGTTAGTCAGTGTATGCCATGTTTATACCATGGACATTAGCAATTGCTTTAAATCAGGGTGTTTAGCAGAACACCAGTAATTTTCTCCCTCTTCTTCCCCCTCATTCTTTTCTTTTGAGAAAGGGTCTCAGCATAGCACAAGCTGGCCTTGAACCTCAAAAGACACTTTTTCCTGTGCATTACACAGATTACTTAATAAGAGAAAGTAAACTGGAAATACTAAGCACAGGATGTGACAATGGGGGCACTAGGAGTCCAAAGAAGGGAGAAAGGTTTGGGCTTACATATAGCAGATACTCAGTGGGTATATTGGCATTGAGCTAGGCCAACTGGGCAACTGGGCAAAAAGAAAGTCTCAGGAAAGTCACGGTAGGTAGGTAGAAGGAATCAAATCTACCGTAAATGAGAAAAAGTAAGCACAGCCAGGTGTGGTGGTGCAAACCTGTAATCTGAGCACCTGGGAAGCTAAGGTAGGAGGACTATGAGTTTGAGTCCAGCCTGGGCAACGTAATATCTTGGTGAGACACTGTGTCAGAATAAATTTAATTTTTTAAACTTTATTTCTTGAAACAGACAACCAAGATTGGAACTTATCATGAAATGCTCAGGATAATTCTCAAGAATGCAAGTAGGAAGAATTTTGGTGAAAATGGCATTGTAAGCCAGGAGCAATGGTGCATGCCTGTGATTCCAGGACTTGGGAGGCTGGGACAGAAGGATCACATGTTAGAGGCTAGCTATACAGTGAGCGAGACCGTATCTCAACAAATCAAAACAAAATGACAGCAAAATGAAGAAGATAGAGAAGGAGGAGGTGGAGAGGAAGGAGAGAAAGAAGAAGAAGAGGAGAAGACAAAGAAAAACAAGCATGGAGCAAGAGAGTTCAGTGGTCTGAGGACAGCAGGAAACGGTGACACGGTTGCGTCAGGGAAACTTTTCTCCCACATCACCTCACTCTGGTCACCTCAGACACGACGCCACTGTGGCTGCGAAGAGCAGTGCAGCCAGCTGCACAAGCCCATAGTCACAACAAAACGTCTGTCTTTATTCCTGGCTCAGCGTCCTCTCTGCACAGCCACGTCTGCTCTGCTCATCTACATTTTAAAGTATGTAATACAGGAAAGCAGCGACAAAAATGAATTTTAAACAAGTCATATACTTGACACATTCTGGTTTACTTTAAATGTGGAGATGATGTTCTGCTTGGCTTTGAATGACAGTAAAGAGTAACTGCCAAGGATAATTGCTTTGAAAAGTTCAGATATAGTTTCTCTGCAAGGCGTTCAACATACCAAGCCCACAGCCTTACTGTATTCAACTTGAAATCTTGACAGGAAACAGAATTATAACCTGAGCTCAATTTCTAAGAAAAAGAAAACACAGAACAAGTGAAAAATAGTGTTATTTAAACTATGAGCGCTGGATTCTTAGATACCGAGAGTCAACTTTTCTAAAAGAAATATTTTTGTTCTTCTCCTCATACCATACCCTAAACCTCAAAAAGGATAAACAAGATCTGAACTTTTGAGTTTAAAATTTTCCAGTAACCTGAATCTCACATAGTGTAGAGTGAAAGAAAACAGACCTAAACACAATACTTTATGATTTCATTTCTATAAAGAGTGAAAATCCGGTGAAGTTAGTTTCTATTGTTAGAAGTCAGCCCCTGCAGCTATCCTTGTTGAGGTGGGGGGTGGGGCTGGTGAGGAGAAGAGATCAAAAGAGTTTCTGGGGTGTGAGTAATGCTCCCTTTGTCATTTAGAACAACTGTGCTAACTAGGTAAAACTTCATCAAGCAACTTCTGTGTAAATATACATTATTTTCTTCCCGCTTATGTTAAACTTCAGGAAAAGGTATTTATACGTCCTTAAACAGGATAGAGTTAGGATTACAGTGCCTTAAGACACAGATTGTTTGACAGTGGAAAAATGCTCTATACTAATAAAATATTGGACCCCCCGGCCCTGGATCAAGTGATTTTTGATCAGAAGGAAGTGGTCCTCTTCTAGGTCTTCTAATGTAAACTAATATGTTAGCGTATTAAAGTCTGGTGCTGTCTTAGGTCAGCATCTTACTCCTGTCCAAAAGATCCTCCAGATTGTACCTTGAAGCATATGTCTGATCTTTTTTTCTATGATATAGAGTTCATTGCTGGGTTATAAAGTCCATGGAGGGCCGGGGAGTTAGCTCATTGGTTCCGGTGCCTGTCTTGCAAGCACAAGGACCCGGGTTCGATCCCCGGTATCCACATACCATACTGGGCGTGGAAACTCACTCCCAGCAGCAACCAGTACCACATACCACAGTGCTGGGCGTGGTGGCTCATACCTGTAATCCCAGCACTTGGGAGGCAGAGGCAGGAGGATTGCTGTGATGTGAGTCTGAAGCTGAGCTCAGGGCCAGCGTGAACCACAAAGCGAGACCCTGTCTCAAAAAACCTAAAAAAAAAAAAAAAAAAAAAGTCCATGGAAATCGTTTCAGAGTAAGTATTTAAATGAATAAGTAAAATGTGTGATTACATAGAAAAGCACTTACACTAAACTATATTCAGTTATCAAAATGTTATAAAACTTTGATATAGCAACATGTATGTAAGCTTGTTTTGTTTTTTTCATTTGTTTGTTTCTTTGATACTGGAGATTGAACCAAGTACCCTTGCACTGAGCTGCATCTCCACTCTCTTTTTAGTTTTTATTTTGAGACCAGGTCTTACTAAGTCAATAAATTGCCATGCTGGACTCGAACTTGTGGTCCTCCTGCCTCAGTGTCGAAGGTGCTGGGATTACAGGTATGTATCACTATGCTAGGTTTACGTAGGCACTCATTTGAAAGATTACAAGCAAAAGTGGACTAGGTCTCATAGCAGTCATAGTTTCAAAGTAGCAATGGGAACAAATGTAATACTGAGATACCTGCAACAACAGTATCGTGATTTTTTTAAAAATGAATTTCTGCTCATGGCAGATTTACAGAGATCACAAAACCTCATGCTGGTTTCATGTGTGCTAGAAGGAAATACAGTACTGTCAGGTTGATTAAAATAATGTGACTTTTTTCCTCCAAATATTCACAGACTCGGGATTTCTGGATCCCACATTAATGATCTGCATGTTAGAATATATTCTTAACTGATATTGAGGCTTCATAACCATTTAACACTGGTGTCTTTGATTTTTTAAAAATGGTTTTAGTTATTATACAATTACTGTCAAGAGCCACCTTCAGGATTAATAGGAATTTTATCTTTACAAAATAAGGCAGATTATGTGTAATGGTCCTGTATATAATTTGCCTACATTAAATTTTACATTTATTGATAATAATTATATTAATTTTGTGACTTACATGTTTGGCTTCTCTGAAATCTTCTAATTTTACCTGGTTGTATGTACTTCTCATTGTAGTCCTGTGTGTGTGTCCGTGTGTAAGAGGTGTGGTATAGACACATGGACAAGAGTCCATGTCCTCAGGCTGCACAGGAACCAGTGAGGATGTGTTTTGCAGACCCTGTGCTCTTTCCTCCATTGTAATACTTGTGTAATTACAGCATTATTATTTACTTACAAAACTAGCCAACAGGTTAGGTTTTTGACTCTGGGGAAGCAAGGGTAAATGGAAACAAACGAAAACAGCTTCTCAGGAGGGAGGCTGAGAGCAGGAGGACAGAAGGAGTAGAACCTGCCAAGGATAATGCCTATAGCACACCTCACGTCTCTCAAGTGCACAGGAAAAGCTCCCTTTACACTTTGCCTGCGGAGAAAAGATGATCTCATCTTCATGTGTAGTGGTCTGGCCTGTTACTGAACCTGTCCATCACACATGCTTAGCAAAATGGTTCGTGCAAATCCTGAGACATTAAACATGGGGTTAGTTTCAAAAAGACTATCCTGCTTGAGCCTGGCATAGTGGTGCACACCTGTAATCACAGCACTTTGGGAGGCTGAGGTAGGAAGATCAAAAATTCATGTCCTACTTGTGCAGTTTAGTTACTTAGCATGACTTTGTCTCAAAATAAAAAAAATTAAAAAGTGGCTGAGAATGTTCCTCAGCATGAAGGCACTGGGTTTCATCCCCAGTATCTGCTCCCACCGCCAGTGAGCTTCTCCATTCTCTTTAATTCTCTTTGGAATATTTTGTTTGTTTTTTACTTGTCTCATCTTATCTTCTCTTGTTTTATTGAGCCAGAATCTTGCTATGTATGCAGTCCAGGGTGGCCCGGAATTCACTGTGCAGAAGAGGCTCCAGTCCTCTTGGTAGTCTCCCGAGTGGTGTGCCAACATGCTGGCTTCAGAAAATTCTTGAGATTTAACATTTCATGTGGTCAGTTGTATGCCCAATCTTGGTCCATTTTTTTTTTTATGAGCTCTACCTCCTTCAAATAAAAACACAAATGGCCTGGGGATTTAGATCAAGTGGTACCATGATTACTTTGCAAGTACAAGGGCCTGAGTTCAATCTCCAGTACCACCAAAAAAACAAATAAACAAACAACAACAACAACAAATACCTCCCAAACATACAGGACAAATTAGATTATTCTGGGACTTGAACATTTTGAAACCAATTCATCATCAGGAACAAGAGTTTACCTTGAAGCTGGAGAAAGGAAAAGAAAAGACCATGAGCTCTTTGTCAGTGTCACAGTTGGAAACATTTGAAACCCTGAGTCAGTAACAGGCACAAGCTTTAGCATTAGTTTGTGCTGTGATTACATAGGGACTTGTAGTTATACAGGAGGAGCTGGTCCCTAACAGATGGGAACTGCCTTTGAATGACATTCAAATGTAGATGAACATTTGGTCTGCCAGGGTCTGCTGGAACAAAGCATGCCTGTTCCTGTCACCAAATGGTAGCTGGAAGGTCAACCAGGGCTCACCCCTGGCAAGACATAATTTTGTCTCAGCTTCTCTTCTTCATATCTCTAATTTAAGTATGATTTTTTTCTTGTACTGATTTAATTTTTGAAACTCTAGATTTAGAGAGATAAATTAGAAGACTGATAGGTTCATTATTTTTGAAGATGTTAAAATGACAGGAGAAAAATCTTAGCATTCACATTGATTAGCTTTATGGTTTTGCCTGCGTGACACATAACAAATCTGTTCACTGGATTTGCAAAGGGTCTCACACGGCAGGCAGAGAAAATAGATGAGGTGCACAATCATCTTCAGTGCCCTTATTTAGCAGAGTCTGTGGGTGCGCTCTCACTGCTCCATGTGCTAGTGAATGTGATGATAGATGAGTGCAATTTATAGGCAATGCCATCCTTAAACGTCTTCATCCTCCTGCCTCCAGGAAGGTGTCTATGACAGTACCCACTTGTCCTTAGAGGCAAGATCATCCTTCACTGGTCTCTCCTTTCTCTGTCTCCACATCTGAAGCGGGAACAGCCTTGGTCATTAATAACATATTTCCTTGATAGTCGCCAAAGCTCACTGCTTAAAATTTTGAGATCTGAATGCTCACTTTTGCCAGTCAGTAAGGGTGCAGAATAACCTCAAAACACATTAAGTTCTGGCCTCCTTTGGCTCCAAGGATTAAAAAACCTCCTGGGTCTACTGGATATGTTTACAGCTCTGAAGTAAATGTTTTAACAGTTCTGTCTGAGAATAGACAAGAAGATTCCTTGTTACCACTTACTGCATCTGTTGTACTCAAGACTTACTGGTTTCACATTATATTCATTGATTGTAGGTTATATTCCATAGATTCATGCTTTAACATCTTTCCTTCAGCAGGCCTTGTACCTGAGTAAATAAAATTCTAAATTGAAGGTCTAGAAGCCTTATCCTCAAAGGCAGGCCTGGTGGTACCCGCCAGTAACCCAGCACTCAAGAGGCTGAGGGATGGATGAAGATTTTGAGTGTGAGGTTAGCCTGGCTAGATAGGGAGACACTGTTTCAAGAAAAATCCAGGAAAAATATGCTGTGAGATCAACTATCAATACTACAACTATAACCCTGAAGGAATGTAGCAAAAATGACTCTATTCTCTTTCTAACTCACCCTATACATAATCATCGACAAATTCTCTCAAGACTTCTATGTCTCCCTCATTACCACCTTCTTGTTTGTTTTATCTGTCACAAAGTAATAACATCAGCTGATCCATCAACTGATGGAGGCTAGCCACAGCCAGGCACTGTCCTGAATGCTTTACCTATGTTACCTCATCGAATCTACAACTCTCTGCAGTGTGGCTACTCCTATCCATCGTAGTCAATTGAAGATACCTGTGATTACAGCTGTGAAATTCACATTTGTCAAATAGTTCTAGTCCTCTACTTCCAGGGAATATGCTAAGCTTGCACTTCATGTTTGAGTTAAACCATATTCATCAGTTCTGCTTCATGGGACTCCTGGGTATCATTTCCAGGCTGAGTGGTAGTTGCAGCTCTAAGACTTTCCAGAGGTCTCTTTTCCCTTCTTCCATGGCAACTGATAACATTCAAGATGGTGGCTGCTTTGTCAGCCTGGATCTTAGAATGAAGGGTCATGCAAAGAGCTCCCAGTTGCCTTGCAGAATACATGCAGTATAAGAAAAAAACTTCTTTCATAGAAGCAGAAAGTATTGGAGCTGTTAGAAAAAACTGTCCTCTTCTGGCAAAAGATAGGTGCTTTCTTCATCACAGGACCAGTCAATGGCAGAGTCAAAGACCTCAATTCCACAATGATAAAATATTTCATTTTGTTTTAGTCAGGTCAGCCAGATTATGTTTCGGTTAGGCATGAAAATGGTAAATATCAAGAAAGAATTTTACTAGCAATGAAAGAGATAAAAACAAAAGAAAGAAAATTGGACTAGGGCTAGAGATTTTAGCTCAAGTGGTACCACATCTACCTTGGAAGCACAAAGACCCAACTTCAATCCCCAGTACCACAAAAAAAGAAAGAAAAGAAAGAAAATTGGACAGAGTCCCAGAAGGCTTGGAGCTGAAGGATTTCTGGGGAGCTAATGATCCTGGCTGCCCTGGAGGCTCTGGAAGATGGATAGGGTGCCAGTTCTGGGATCTCATGAGATTTGTATCCACATAATCATCATATTTTCAATCAACAGAATTTAACTAGTATGGAAAGAGATTCACTGTACTGCCCTTTGTTTCTGTATGAGAGGAGATTTCTCTTCATTTGAAAGTGAAAATGACATAAAAGCATGCAAAGGATTTGCTTACTTTGACAAACACTATCCCTATTTTCTTTGAGAACCTATCTTCCTTGAGTTTTTCAATAGCTCTTCATTGACTATGAAATAAAACCTAACTTTATCAGCACTGACTAAACACATCCAAGAGATGCTTTCTGACTCACACTTCCTCCCACACTTCCTCCTTGTATGTTACACTCCAACAGTAACCGTGAAGAATAACGTTCTCAAAATGACATGTTCTCTTCTGTCTTTGGACCTTTGCACATACCATTCCCCAAAACAATGCCTCTGATGTGTATACTTGGAAAACTCCTATGCATTTTTTTCAGTCTTAGCTCAAAGCCTCCACGTTCTGTCACCCCTACACCAACTAATTGTCTTCTCCCTTATGATCCTGGAGGGAGAAAGAAAAGCTTCCTTTCACCCACCGGAAATTAGCTGGACTGAGATGACAATGAATTAAATGGGAGAAAAAGGTATACTAATATACAAACGTGCACAGGGGAAAAGCACATTAGTTATACACAAAGTATAACCTTCAAAAAGAAAGTTTGATCTGTGAGGCTTAAATATTCTCTTCTTAGGAAAAATGAGAAGGTAGGCAATTTTAGAGAGATGATACATCACTTTTAGGGCAGCTGAACTGAACTAGAAAAACAGACAATGGCATAAAGCAAAATTCCCCTGGGGTCCAGAGGTTATATTTGATTTTCATTCTTCTTTCCTGCATTGTTTCATCTTCCCTGGCTTCTGAAATTTCAGTGAGAAAACTGAAGGCAATTGTGTTTCTTTTTTGGTGGATCCAGTCGAGTAGAGGAGGGAAATTCTAAGAAAGCCCCTGCCTGCACTGGACAGAAAGAAGCAGGGAAAGTCAGAGTGACTTTGAATGTGAGCCTCTTGGCATATCAAAGCATGAATCTTTGGAGTGACATTTTCTGAGGCTTAACATTCTAGACACTTTTTACACACCCATGTGCAGAGAGTTTTCATTTAAGCTACACACCTGGGACATCAGAATCTCTGCAGGTGGGACATCGACATCAATATTTTTTTTAAATTGTCTGTGTGGTATCAATATTTGAGCAGCACCGTTTTTCCCTCTCCAAATTCAAGTCTCCAGACAAGGAATGACTATGTTTTTATTCCCTTGTAAATCTAGCCTCTAGATCCCAATGAACAAATACATAGAGCCTGGGTAATAAGTTTCTTCAAAATAGTTTTCAGTTACTGAAGATTTCTTTAGAAAATAACTCCCAGGGTAACAAAAACTACTCAATCTAAATGGACCTATCTTAATATTTTTACCAACAAGTTTAATTTTCTTTCTTTCTATCTCTTTTGCAAATCATCTCCTATCACTTATAGAGAGGAAGGGAGTTATCTCTTGAAAAATTTCTAATTGTAATGAGGTTTGATTTGTTTATTTACCACAATCATAAAAAATAAAAAAGAGAAATGAAATTACCAGTTAGTTCTTTCCAAAAGCAATCACAGTCTGCAACGGACACAAAGATGTGTAATTATCTTCAGGGACATGTATCCTGTGCAGTGTCCTCAGTAATGGTGGTTCCTGTCTTTCCGGAAAGGCTGCCTTCTTTACTCACCCTGCACCAAGACATCTAGAGGAGACTACATGAAGAATAAAATGACTTTCCAGTCTTCTTTTCATTTCTGTACAGCCCATTGTCAGACGCTAAGTGAGACGGGTACCTCTGGGGAAAAAGCCATGCATTAACATACCCTCACAGTTGTCTTTCCTTTTGTTTTAGCCAAGAACTTTTGGAGAAATTTGTGGAGGCAAGGTCACTGAGCCAGTATGATTCATTCTTTTAGGCACCTTGGGAAATTCCAGTTCATGATAACATCCAAGAGAGCAGGCCAAGAAGTGCTCTTGCCTCTTTATGACCCTCAATTGAGCTTACCCATAAGAGCTCCTGTCCACCATCTTCACCTTTTTAATATGTTCTTTATGACTCTGAGCCGAGCATACCCAGAAAACATGTCGGCTATCCTTCTTGAACTATATAACCTTAAACTGAGGATACTCAAAAATGTACATATTAAACTGAATATCACTCAGGAATGTGGCCACCCTTAGCATGCTTTCTTTTACAAATATCTATGGTTTTGCCCACTAAAGTCCTCATGCTTCCTTCCCTCCAGAAGGGGATCTTTTCCACAGCTTTGGAAATTATCCTCAGTCCTCTTTGTATTTGCTGCAAGTGGTAATCTCCTTCACTCTTTCCTCCCTTGATTGTGCTTTTGATTTTGTTCTCCACAAGTTGAAAACCCCACTGTGGTTACTCGGTGGGATTTTCTGACCTTCTCATTATAAGCAAAGAGGTGGTTGCAGCTTTACAAATTCGGGGGATATGCTAGTCTTACTACAGAGAAGAATTTCAGTTCTTAACGCACACACACACACACACACACACACACACACACACACACACACACTGGCTCGACATCTAGCCCCCAAAACCTCCAGTTTGATTGTTCTGGGACTAGGCAACCAGTTCCTTGATTTAATGGCTCAACTCCACTCCTACGTAATCCATTCTCTGCTAGGTCTTATGATTCCCCACTCCCAGATGAGTCATTCCATTGCAATCACATTTAATTGCCTCCACCCGAGTGGCCTTTTGTTAGCTTGCCTTTGTCAAGCACTGAGAGGCAAAAATTATTTATGCACAGAGCATTTCTTAGTATCCAAGGTACAAATCAGCTCTTCCTGTTGATGTAAAGTGACAGCTTTCCTTGTGATCATGACAGTGAAGTTTGAATTAGCTACAGGACTCAAGAAACAGGTGTGATTTTTATTTAATTTTTATGCGATTCTGGATGAACTTTAAAAATCATTCTATTTTCAACCTTTTGCTTCATGCTTTAGTAAGCATCATGCATTAGTTAAATAAGCATTTTGCCTGACAGTAAAGCCTTCTGTCATGGGTTCATAGCTATGTCTACACCTTTTCACTGACTTGGGCCCCAGAAATTAATAGACAGGAGGCAAAAGACCAGATGTTCTTGGCATAGATGAGCTAGCTGTTGGACAGTTGTCTCTTTTCCAGAGTACTCTGTCAAATATTTCTCATCTGCTTTTGAAGTTATATGTGCCCAAGTGCCTGGGATGAAACTCAAACAGAAATAAAATGTATTTTAGGACTGCCCTATAGGGAACATTATCGAAGAGTCCTTCTGTGGGTCTTGGTTTCCTGTGAGACAACATGACACAAGCTGAGAAGAGAGAGAGAGAGAACAAAGGCACAGCACAGAGACTTGAGAGAAGAAGCTGGGTCTTGGCGCTCATCTAACCTGCTCTGGATAGAAAAGACAGAAGGTGCCAAGGACATCCAGTGTTTATTCATTACACGTGTGGGAAAGAAGGAGGGTGGGAAGGCCTTGAGACACCTAATGATAGCTAGTATCTCAGGCCGGACTGTGAAAGGGAGGTAGTAGCTTATCTTTGCTGAAGGGAACAAATGAGTATTCAGAGAATTCAACTGGAGTCAACTTGACCTTGGCTGGATGTGAGCTCAGCAAGGCCATGCTCCTCTAATGTAACATCACTGAATTTTGGAAGGGCAAGAAGCTCGTGCCATTTCTAGCCTACTAATATGGGTATGAGATGTCTGCTACACTGGCCCATTAAAATGTTCCAAGCACCATCCTCCACACTCTTTCTTCCATTGTCCTGAGCCTTTTATAGTCATATTGGTATAGAGGAAATAATATAACTCCTCACCTTCTGGATATATCAAGTTCCTACACCCCAAAATCAAAGAGTAAATTCTAAGAAACAATGGAGGTTCTGAGTAGGAAAAATTTAATGACAGAGATAGCTTCTAAGATAAAGGAAGGGACCCGGAAGTGGGATGGCAAGGAGCCCACTTCTCAAAGGAAGTTTTATACAACAAAATCATGGGTGGACACTACTGTCTATAATAATGTTATAGGTAGGTAAGCTAGTTAGACATTTTGTGGGCTGATAGACAGGGCTAGCCCACGAAAAGCTCACAAAAAAGGAGACCTTCACTGAAGGTCAGTGTGATCAAAGGAGAAAACTACACCTTCCAGATAGCAGTGACCAATAGGCCTCAATCTTCTTCCTGGGGGTGGAGGGTTAAGATCTTGATCCACCCCTCCCGGGAATGCAATGATTGCGAATCTCCTGAGGGAAGACTTATCTCCCTGAGAAGACTACTGAAAGCCCTCATATTCTTGCCACGTGACTTGCTTCCTCATTGGATCCCCCATTTAATCAGGATTGCCTAAGCAACTATACTTGTAATCCCACTGGTTGATCATGGTTTGTCCGCTTTTTTGAATCTTATTGGTAGCCCCCACTTTGAACCCACCTCACCTCGAGGCTTTGCTCCATAAATACCCCCTGAGAGAAGTGATTCTGGGTCTCCCATTTTCAGGTCTCCTTCCTGCCCCTCTTCTCTCTCAATAAAATCTTTCCTACTGTTAATCTCCATTGTTCCTAAAATTCATTCTTTGATTTTAGGAAACAAAAAACGCGTTTCACGTATCTAGCTGAGTGGGAAGTAGGCTTGCTCTCCTGTATCAGTAATATGTTAAAAGTGGGAAAGCCGTAAAATGAAAGAAGCCTGGCTATTAGAGTCTCTACCCGGAGGAAGGTAACTTACCTATCAGATTTACTCTTTAAAATTTACATGAAAACCAAATACATTTATATATTTTTAAGCCTGTGAAATTTAGAGTTTATGTGATATAGTATGGTTTTTACCTAGACACATAAAGGTGAATACTGTACTTCTTAAAGTATTATTTCCCAGGCCAGGGATTTAGCTCAGTGCTTTCAGCACTTGTCTTGCAAGTGCAAGGTCCCGAGTTTAATCTCCAGTAACCACGTGCAACAATGCCAGGCATGATGACTTATGTTCACCAGCAGTCAGTACCACACACCACAGTGCCAGGTGTGGTGGCTCACGCCTGTAAACCCAGCACTCAGGAGGCAGAGGCAGGAAGATTGCTGAGTTTGAGGCTGAGCTCAGGACTGGCTGGAACTAACTGAGACCCTGTCTCAAAAAAACTAAACAAAAAACAACAAAAAAAGTATTATTTCCCTCCAATAACAATGATATATTTGGGAAATATTCCAGAGTAGACCTGCTAATATTACCTGTAATATGCTTTACGGCATAAATCTCTGATAATCATAATATCATGCTATCTTTTGTTAATCATGATATCCTTTGTCTTTTCCTGAATATGGAAGGTAGAGGGGAAGAAAATGATTCCTTCAATGGAGGTTCCTTATTCTAGTTAATATTGTAAACAATGACAAAAGTTATGCTAACAACTAAATTGATTTGATAAATTAAGCAATTTTGGGAGCTGTAACTTTCTCTGCCCTCCAAGTTATAACATAGTCAATGTTAAGCTTGAGCTCTACTAGAAATTTTACTCAAAATATTTTAATACATGTGGAACATTTAAAATTATTTCTCCATCATATTTCTGGCACTTTGGTTAATTTATTTGTTTTTAGGGCAATGTGAGTACTAAGGATTACAAGCTACCATAAAGGAGGGGAACGGGCTAGGGATTTAGCTCAAGTGGTACTATACCTTGAATGTATAAGGGCCTGGGTTCGATCTCCAACACTGTAAAATTTTAAAAGGAGGAGAAAAGGGAAATAAAAAGAATGAAAATGCATTATGTATATGTACCAATTCCCCAAAATGAATGTAGTCATCATGTACTGCATGCATGTACTAATAAAATTTTTAAAAATAAAAAAAAACCCTTTGAATAAAAGGTTTTTTTTATTCGATCACAGGATTAGATAGTATTCATCATTAGATCCTGTCACAGACATTAGCTGAAGGCACACACTGTTAGTGATCTGAAACTGACCTGAGTGGAGGAATGTAGCTCAGAGATAGAGCTCCAGCTTCCTGTGCAAAGCCCTGGGTTTAATGTGCAGCACCAGATAAAAAAATAAAACTAACTTAAATTCCAAAAACTCTATTTTTCAAAATACTACATATTCACATTTGTGTGTGATAGCACAGTTTACTGAATGAACATTTGGAATGACAAGGGAAAAGGAGGTATGTATCTATATTAAAGAGTAAATCATTTAAAATCATATATATATGGAAAGACTCTGACCTTTGTGCTCCCCTCTCTAATTTCAGCTCTTTTCTTGTTCTGGTTTATGTCACATACAAAGAATTCTAACTATTTCTTTGTTTTACTCTCTCCTTCCCAAACATATCCTCAAGGGTTTCATTCTCTACATCTAACACAATTGATGAATGATGAATTTGATCCCAATAAAGTCAACCCAGCAGGGGTCAAGGACTTCCGTTAAAATATCCCCCCACATAACAGTATCCTTGGATTTATGGTTCTCAGTAGTTCTAAAATATTCAGTAGGGAAAGTGATAACCTGTGGGCCTGGAAGGTATTCTGGAAGAGTGCTCCTTAGAATGAACATAAATGTCACGCACCATCACACATGGTGCCTGTCAGTCTTATTAAAATGCACACTCTGGATCTGTAAATCTGGGATGAGTTCGAAAACTCTCGGTTTCCAACAAGAATTCAGTTGATGTCAGTGTTACTAGCATTTGAACCACAGTTTGTTGGATAGCTTTAGAACATTCAAATACCCACTTTGCTAGAGCCAAGTATGGTAGCACACACCTATAAACTCAGGAGAGTGAGGCAGAAGGATTGCTGTGAGCTCAAGGCCAGCCTGAGCTACATAGAGAGATCTGGCTGAAAAAGAGAGAGAGAGTGAGAGAGAGAGAGAGAGACTTCTTACCTATGGCCTCTGGCTTAGCTACCTTAAGGGAGTCAGTGCAGAAGATGAACCACACCAAGACCATGGTGGGAGGCAAATCTGAAGACAGCCAGACCTCAAGATGGAGACCCAACAGCCAAACATACAGGTCTACATAAAGATAAACAGCAGCTTGAGATTGCCCTGTAATCAGCACCACCTGCTCCGGTGTACCCAGATAGGCATCAGGACATAGGCGGGGGAGCAGAGCATCTGGACCCTTAGTCCCCTTTCCAGGAATGCCTGTATTCTTTATATGTTAGATGTTATAAACAAGCTGAACGTAGTGATGCTCATCCCTGTCATTAGCTCATTTCTCTGTTGCAGCCACATTAGCTGAGCAGCTAGACTTGCAGTCATACAGGTTGACTGTGTTTGATTCACATTATATCCACATTGTGGTTTTGCTACATAGAATGCTACTGCCAAAGAGTCTCAGTGGTCACCCACTAAGGACTCCTCTTTGAAACCCAGAGCTGTTCTTATCTCTAGTAAAACTCTTTTAACCTCGTCCTTTGTTTAGAGACTTTTTTCTTTGATGTTGTGAGACCATGAACTTGGCTCATCTGACATCTAACAGGCTGGGAATCATTTTCTGGTCCGAACCTTTGGTACCATATATGGCCCCTCCTCTGACACTCTGGCATTTTCTCCCGCTCTGCTTTCTGGCCACTATGAATTAGTTTGCTCCTCTGTGTTCTTCCACTAGGAAGTTTCCAATTTGGAGCCAGCCAATCATAGACTGAAACTGTGACAAAAAAAATAAGCTTTATGTGTCAATTTATGTGTCTGACATGTGTGTGTGATTTATTTCACCTAACATTATGGTCTCAAGATACATTTGTTTACCTAAAAATGCAAGTTGGGCCCCTTTATAAAGATCAACATGAAATATAGATAATAGAAAGCAGGGAGATATTTTTCAAATTGGAAGGGTGCAGAGATGGAAGGAACAGAGACAGAGGGGAGGGAAGGAAGGATTACAAAACAGACAGTTGAAAAAATGGAAATAGGCCATCTGCTAATAGGGAGAGGAAGAAGAGTTGGAGGCAGCAGAGAGAGATAGGAAGGGGTAAAGGGACAAAAAAAGAATTAAAATCTGTTACATATATATACCAACTCGTCACAACAAATGGAATCATTATGTACTGCAAACATGTACTAATAAATAAAAGAGTAAGTAACAAAAAATAATCCACTTAAGGAGAGAGAAGCAAGTGGAATATAAGAGAGACCTTCCTGCCTCTGCTGTTATTCAAATGGGAAGGCATAACTTGGGAGGGTAGTATGCCCCAAATTCCATCACCATTCATTGTTCGGAGCTATTTCCTACAGTGCCATGGCTGCCTATGCAGGAGAGAAAAGTTGACCTGATTTCTGGATCAGAGCCCAACATTGTTTACCTTCATAAAGGATAATTACTGCCTTCGCCAGATTAAATTAAGAACCTCTACACACCTTTGGCAGATTAAATTAAAAACCTCTACATACCTTGGTGCCAGATTAAATTAAGAACCTCTACACACCCTCTTGGCAGATTAAATTAAAACAGTTGTCAGCACACCCCGCCCAGCAGTTCTTTATGATTAACCTTGAGATTAAACAAGCCAAGGATTCTGCCCTCTTTCAGTAACCTTTTTTTCTGTACACATAACGAAGCTAGTTGGCAAGTGGGCGGTACTTGAGAAATGTATAAAAGAAGGATGATAAACAGGGCACTCATTCTGTACTGACTGATGAGCCCTTTCAAGTCCCGCTGTCCTGTCTTTATTTATTTCTCATCCTAACCCTTCGGCTCGGTTACCCCGTTGTTCTGCCTGGCTGGCCCCGGCAGAATTCGTGCACTAGTATTGTCCTTGTCATTTAAAAATCACTAGGAAGTCACGGTGGTGACTCATTCCTGTAACCCCATCTACTCAGGAGATTGAGGTAGAAGGATTGCAAGATAGGGCTAGTCTGGACTACATAGGAAAACCCCATCTCAAAAAAGAAAGAAAGAAAGATTTTGATAAAAGAGTTATTTAGAATACAGACAAGATCTTTTTCTTTGGAAATTCTGATTATTTGCACCTTTGCATTTAGACAGCTCATTGGCTAAAGTGACTGTCAGTAACCTGTCACTGAGGCTCTTTTTGCTTGAAGTGTAGACTACAGACCAGCAGCACTAGTAGACATTTTAGAAATGCATAGAATTGGCTGGGACTTGCCTCAGTGGTTCCAGCGCCTTCTTTGCAAGCACAAAGTCTGGAGTTCAATCCCTGGTTACTTTCCCCAAAAAAAGAAATACACAGAATTTTGGGTCCCAGCCTAGTCTTATTAAATAAGAACTTAGATTTTAACAATACTCTCAGTTGATTTGTATTCACACTGATGAGTCAGATATCTGAAAAGCTAACGTCTAATGCTAAGGAGAGAATCCTCAAAACAAACAGAATCTTCCTCATAGGTAGCATTCTTTTGGTCAACTGTTAGCCACTAGACAGGCATTTTTAAGGGGAGGAGCCTCTATTTTGGGAAGAAAAGCTGAGGTCCCTTTAAATGACTACTAACATACTTTCAAAATTGGTTTCTTTGGGTTTTTTGAACTACAATACTAATTCACTCTTTCCAGGTCATATAGTATAAATATTGCTTCTTGCAACACTAAATTCTCCACAGAGAGATGTTTGTGTCTGCCATTTTGAACATATGATACATGACCTCAAACCAAGCCCTTTTAGAAATGTGCCCACCTCTACATGGAATGATGAGTCCTTGCTAGGTGAATATAGTAAGTTTCATCAATAAGAGCCTTTTGCTATAGACAATCATCTGTTGAGGGAAATACAAACTATTCCCAGGATTTAGCTACTATGATTTGTGCTGCTATAGACATTAGTATGCATGCATTGCTATAGTATAGATTCTTAAACTGGGAAAGATATCTAACAGGGGAATAGCTGGATCAAGTGGAATTTCTAATTTCAGTTCTTTGAGAAATCTCCATACTAATTTCCATAATGTCTTTACTAGTTTACATTACCACCATCAATGAAGGAGGGTTCCTTTTGCACCACGGCCTTGCTGGCATTTGTCATTGTTTGATTTCCTAATGATTGCCATTCTTTCCAGAGTAAGACAGACTTGGCCTTGTTCTAATTTGCATTTCTCTAATGGCCAAAGATGTTAAGCACTTATTTATGGACTTGTTGATCATTTTTATTTCTTTCTCTGTGAAATATTTGTTGATTTCACTTGCACATTTCTTGACTAGATCTTTATTATTAGGTGTCTTAATTTTTTTTAGTTCTTTGTATATTCTAGATATTAGTCTTCTGTCTGAGGAATAGCTTACAAGTTTTTTTCTGCCTTCTGTAGGTTATCTCATCTCTCTAATGACTGATTCTTTTGCTGGATGGAAGCTTGTTTGTCTGATATAATCCCATGTGCTGATTCTTGCTGTTATAATATTTCTTGTGAAACTGAGATTTTGTTTAGAAAATCCTTTCCTACACTTGTGTCTTCAAGTGTTTACTTATTTCATCTTCCAGTAGATTTAATACTTCTGTATTTAGATATTTGATCCATTTTTAATTTACTATATAGTGAGACATATGGATGCATTTTCAATCTTTTGCAAACAGATAACTCGTTTTGCAAACACCGCTTGTTGAATAGACTATCTTTCTTCCAATATACGCTTTTGGCCCTTTTGTCAAAGATAAAATAGTTGAATATGTCTGGGGATGTTTCTGTATCCTCTATTCTATGCCATTGATCCATGTATCTGCTTTAAGAAAATGTAGCATCAGGCCGGGGAGTTAGCTCAGTGGTTTCGGTGCCTGTCTTGCAAGCACAAGGAACCGGGTTCAATCCCCAGTAACCACATACCATGCTGGGTGTGGAGACTCACGCCCAGCAGCAACCAGTACCACATACCACAGTGCCAGGCGTGGTGGCTCACGCCTGTCATCCCAGCACTCGGGAGGGCAGAGGCAGAAGGATTGCTGTGATGTGAGTTGGAGGCTGAGCTCAGGGCCAGCCTGAACCACAAAAAGCTAGAGCCTGTCTCAAAAAAAAAAAAAAAAAAGAAAAAAGAAAAGAAAAGAAAATGTAGCATCTGTAGGTAATAGAATACTACTCAGCTATGAAGAATGACAAATTTTAAACATTTGTAAGAAAATGGATGCACCTGGAAAATATACTGTTGAGTGAAATAAATTAGACACACAAGCCTAAATACTATATATCTCTTATTTGAGTGAGGCAAAGTAGACAAAGAGAAAAATAAAGGATGGATGGAAGGGGACAAGGAGATGGATCTTTGGCAATACGAAAGTAATCCAAGGGACAAGGGTGAGAGATGAACAGGAGAAATAGAGGAAATAAGTACAATAAAGATATACCATGTACAGGAACCTAATAACTTCAATTAATGTAAATATTATATGCTATAACGTGGACTAAAATTTATATCAGCAAGAATGAAAATTAGGATAGGGACATTAGAGGAGGGCAGGAAGGGAAGAGGATTAAAAAAGAAATAAGTTGTAGTATGCACATATACCCATTCCCCAAGATGATTGTAAACAGTATAACTGAAAACATTCACTAATGTAATTTTTTAAAAGTTGAAAAAATTCCCTGTTATGCCAAATAAAGCCCTTTCCTTTCTTGGTTGGAAAATAATATTTTTAAAAGAGTGTCTACCATGTTTTCCTTGCTTGAGTCAAGTTGTAAACTTTTCTCCACTGTTATCTTCTGGTTATGCTATTATTATAAACAGCTGAGTTAGTATTCTAGGCAGTTGAACAGGAATAGGCCCTCGAGGGAGTTACTACAGAAGATAACATATTATAACTGTGGCTGGAGGCACATCTATCAAAGGCCAAGCCTCACGAAAAAGACAGAATGACCAGACCTATGTGCCTTCCCTCAAGGCGTAAGTGAAAAATTGAAGATTATACTATAATTGGTATCACCTGGCCCAATAAAGCCCAGATAGCTATGTGCCCAGGACCTCCCAATCCATCCTTTCCTTAAAAGGTCCTTGTTTCTTTCATTTTTACTGACCTGCTTTCCTATCGAATCAATATTACCTAAGCGGCTATACTTGTAATCTTAGGTTGGTCATTGTATTGACCTCATGATTTGGCTCTATAAAACTTCCTTTGAGAAGTGGAGTTTTTGACAACTACTTTCAGGTCCCTCTTCTCTCTCAGGAGTTTTTTCTCTCAATAAATCTTTCCTACTCTTAACCTCCATTTTTCCCTAAAATTCATTCTTCGATTTTGGGGAACAAGAACTCAGCGTATCTGACATCTACCAGGTGGGGAGTTGTATTCTTTCCCCTCCATTGCTACTAACTGAGGAGCTTTTAGGTCTGGGCAAAGGACATCACCTGTTGTGAGGAAGGAGACAGGAAAATCTTCAAAGACAAGAATAGTTAGAAGTCTAAGAGAGCATAAGTGAGAGTGTGACTGGGATAAGTGAGGAAGTGAAGCAGGAAGACAGCGTGGCTAAAATTGGCCAGGAAAGGAGGTACGAAAAGATTCTGCAAGGCATGTGCAGAACAATTCTCAGAACCTGTATGTGGGCTTCTTGCAAGAACACAAGCAGAACTTTTTATGAGCTATTTGTTATTGGTACATTTTAATGATACCAATTTGAATGATAATGATCACATTCATCATAGAGAATTTTTACCTGTGCATGATGTATCTTGCATCTTTTTTTCCCAATTCCCTACCCTCCCTTCAGTATGTCCTCTTCCTCTTCTTTTTAAAAAATTTTTATGTCCTCTCCTCATACATAAAAGCTTTGTTTCCATTTTTCCTTCTTTTCTCATTTTCTTCCCCTTCTTTCCTTTTACCCTTCCTAGATCCCTTTCCCATTTGTATATCTTCTTCCTATTTCATAATCTCTATTATACATTTTGCTTCTTATTTGTACTTCCAGTTATTCACACCAGAGAAATGATGGAATATTTATACATGTGTGTCTCATTAATTTCACTTCAGAGTATTATCTCAAGGTGTAACTACTTACCTAGAAATGTTTCCAGTTTATCCTTCTTTATGGTTGAGTAGTAGTACTCCATTGTGGAAAAAAATCACATCTGACCCAATCCAAATATGTCTTCTGAAATAAACAAACACTTTTTAGATGCAGTATAAAGGGCAAATAAATGTATAAAAAAAGTTCAACATCTCTGGTAATTTGAGAGAAGATGAAAACAATGAGGAGGTTTGATCTCACTCCAGAAAGAGTGGCTGCTAACAAGAAAACAACTAAAACTATTGCCATCAGGGTTCTGGGGAAAGGAGCCCCTTCTCCACTGTTGGTAGGAGTGTAGACTGGTGCAATCACTGAGAAAATGAGTGTGGAGATTCCTCAAAACACTAAAACTAGAGGTTCCATTTAACCCAGCTACTCCCCTTCTTGGTATCTTCCTGAAGGAATGAAAAGCATCTTACAACAATGATAAATGCACATCTGTCCTAACAGAGGGAGAGTTCCTAATAGCTAAATCTTGGAAAAAGCCCAAATGCCCATTGAGCAAGTATTTGATAGGATGATCTAGCTAGTGTAGAAAATCTGAATAGAGACCATCGCCATTAAGCACTTGCCATCCTGCTTGCTAATAGCAGCCTACCTTACACTGTAGTGTGTATTTTTATTTTTACTTATCTTTTTACTTGGCCCAAACTTGCTCTGCAGAGCCTGTTTTTCCCTGCCCTTTCTGGAATTTGTTTTCTACCATTAACAAATGTGAAACTTGGCCACCTTTTGTGCTTGTTTTCTTCAGTACTTTCTTTGGTATAGAAAATACTTCTAAAAGGCGGCTCCAGCAGCTCAGAACCCAGTAATGGGTCAGCATTCCAAGTTAATACCAGGAAGCAAAGCTAAATTTTGCAATGAACTTGAAATATTTGAGGAATGATGAATTCATTTTGGGTTGAGTTTAGCAGAAAAAGCTAGGAATGTAGAATAGGAAATGAGCAGGTAGATTGGGGTCAAATTATCATTTTCTGGGTGATACGCTAAGATCTTTAACAGTTTCTGTATAAAAAATGAGGTCAAGAAATAAATAATAGATATTAAGCAGAACAATGAGTGATCCACACTGGTTTAGGTTTAAGGGGAAGAAATTCTAGGCAGGGATTGGCAGATGGCCTAGAAAGACTACACAGAGCAGGCTGTGGAAGTATTGAGGAGGCGCCTGATTTGGGAGTTGTTTTTGAAAACCAGGAGGACATCTTGGTTACATGGGTATGGGGAGAAGAAGATGCTAAAGATCCTGGGTTTCTAGCTCAAAGATGGGAGTGGCTGCTAAAACTGCCATTTTAAAGAGGGAATTCCAAAGGAAGAGCAAGTTGAGGAGAAAGAGTTGTACTTGACGCGTTTTAATAAAAGCGCACACTGAATCGGCGCCGGGGTTGGAGCTTGCTGGCTTCCAGGCCTACGCTGGAAGAGGGCCCAGGGACTGCGGTTAGCAGGTCAGAGTCTGATTTTCTCCACAGTAACTGCAGAAGCACATCCAGTCAGTTTGTATTGGTGAGTAGGTGGGCCTGTTGGAACAACAGCCCCTACCATTGCAACTGCACAGGGCCTACAGCCTACTGGCCTCCAGGCTGACTGCACAAGTGAGCCCAGAGATTCTGTATTGCTGAGAAGGTGGGCCCATTGCAACCTCAGACAGTGTCATTGTAGCAGCTCAGGAGCCACAGTCTCCCTGCCTCTAAAGCAGAAAGGAGAAGGTGTTCTGACTGTATTGCTTGAGTGCCTCATATGGTGTGCCAGAACTAGGGGTTTTTCTTTAGGTCCCAATACAGACTGCAAAGAGCAACCCAGGAAACACTGCTATTTTAAGGTTCCTAAGGAAAGTGACTTGCAAAAAATAGCGCCAGAAAACAGGGCAGGTCAGAGATGAGGAAACACTCAAAATCTCAGACACAAAGATCCTCACTTCCAAGTAACACAGGGGGAAGGGAAATAGAGAAGTGTGAAGCCCAATCTTCAGGGGCCTCGGAAATGGTAACCAAAGCAGATCTAGTAAAATGGAAATCAGAACTGATCTCTGAGATGAAAGCAGAGATATTGGACATTGTCAACGTGATGATTAATAAAGCTAAAGAGGAAATCATTGAGTTCATAGAATCCAAGATAGCCAAAGCACTGGAACCTTTTAAACACCTACAAGCAGAAGCCCACAAAATTAAGAAAGAAAATGAAAGTTTGTGCAATAGAATGAATTTGGCAGAAGACCGAATTTCAGACTTAGAAGACAGGATCTCAACCAATAAACTGGAAAGGCATAATCTATGGAAAAAAGCAAGCGATCATGAAAAGTCAATCCAACAGCTCCTAGATGATTCAAAGAAGAATAACATAAGATTGATTGGAGTCACTGAGGAAGCAGGAGACAATGCTAAAGACATCAAAAAGCTATTCACACAGATAATGGCAGAAAACCTCACAGAAAAAGATAAAGAATTGGACATACAAATATATGAAGCATACAGAACGCCATATGCCCGTGACATGAAGAAATCTACACCTAGGCATATCATCATAAAAGTCCCAGATATCCAAAAAAAGAATGAAATACTGAAAGCAGCCAGAGAAAAGAAAACACTTACATTCCAAGGAAAGCCCATCAGGATCACAGCGGACTTCTCAACTCAAACACTCAATGCAAGAAGAGCCTGGAGTGAAGTCTTCCAAGCCCTAAAGGAAAACAACTTCCAACCCATACTAATGTATCCTGCCAAACTATCCTTCAAAATTGATGGGGAAATAAGATACTTTCATGACAAAGAACACCTGAAAAACTTCACAAATACAAAACCTGTGCTCCAAAACATTTTAAAGAATATCTTGGAGAAAAATAAGGAAAGTTACAAATCCATGAGACCTAACCGAGTCAACCCATGGAACCAAAAAAGAAACTGATGGGAAAAGGGCAAAAGTAGAATAACACAGCCAAGAATAGGAAAACATGGCAGCACTAAATTTACCTATATCAGTCATACCCATTAATGTCAATGGACTCAACGCGCCAATTAAGAGATATGGACTGGCAGAATGGATCAAAAAACAAGATCCTACAATCTGTTGCATACAAGAAACACACCTAATTCAGAAAGAAACCCATGGACTAAAAGTAAAGGGATGGAAAACAATACTCCATGTGACTGGAAACAGCAAGAAAGCAGAAGTGGCGATTTTATTTGCAGACAAAATAGACTTCAAGCCAAAACTGATAAAGAGAGATAAAGATGGACACTATCTTTTAGTTCAGGGAAAACTCCAAGAGACAGAAATCACAATCTTAAATACCTAGGCTCCAAATTCTAATGCACCCAACTATATAAAACAAATATTAACGGACTTCAAAAACCAGATAAACTCCAGTACAATCATAGTAGGGAACCTCAATACCCCACTGTCACAAAGAGACAGATCGACTGGACAAAAAGTCAATAAGGAAATCCTTGAGCTCAACCAGACTCTTCAGCAAATGGACTTAGTAGATGCCTACAGAGTATTTCACCCCACAAAGTCAGAATTTACATTCTTCTCAGCTGCTCATGGATCATTCTCTAAAATAGACCACATGCTCATTCATAAAACAGGTTTAAGCAAATATAAAGGGATTGAAGTTATCCTTTGTATACCGTCAGACCATAGTGCCATGAAATTGGAGCTGAATAGCAAAGGAAAGCCCAGGATCTTCACAAACACATGAAAACTGAACAACATTCTGCTGACCAACCAATGGGTCACAGAAGAAATTAGAGAAGAAATTGAGCAGTTCTTACAACTAAACGATAACCCCAGTACAACATATAGAAATTTATGGGGCACAATGAAAGCAGTTCTATGAGGAAAATTCATAGCAGTGAAAGCCTACATCCATAAAACGGGGCAAGCTCAAATAAACAATTTAATGCTGAACTTCAAGTGACTAGAAAGAGAGGAGGAAAACAAACCCAAAGCTCACACTAGGCAAGAAATTATAAGGATCAGGGCAGAAATTAATGCAATAGAAACCCAGAGAACGGTTGAAAAAAATCAATGAATCGAAAAATTGGTTCTTTGAGAGGATAAACAAAATTGATAGACCCTTAGCCAACCTCATTAAACAAAGAAAGGAAAAGGTTCATATCTATGCTATTAGGAATGAGAACGGAGAAATTACTACCGACCCAGAGGAAGTCCAGAGGATAATAAACACCTACTTTGAAAATCTATACTTCACTAAAATGGAAAACGTAGAAGAAATGGATAGATTTCTAGACACATATGAACTCCCAAAGCTGAATAAAGAAGATATAGAAATGTTAAATGCCCCAATAACAATCTGTGAAATTGAAAATGTAATTCAAAACTTGCCAACAAAGAAAAGCCTGGACCTGATGGTTTTACCGCTGAATTCTATAAAGCTTTTAAAGAAGAGTTAGTGCTTCTACTTCTGAAACTCTTCAATGAAACTGAAAGGGAAGCAGTACTCCCAAACTCATTCCTGGAAGGAACCATTACCCTTATTCCAAAACCAGACAAAGACCCAACCAAAAAAGAGAACTACACACCAACATCTCTAATGAATATCGATGCAAAAATCCTCAATAAGATCCTTGCAAACAGAATACAGAGAATTATCAAAAAGATTATACACTCTGACCAAGTTGGATTCATCCCAGGGATGGAAGGATGGTTCAGCATACATAAATCAATCAATGTTATACACTATATTAACAGGCTTAAGGACAAAAATCATATGGTCATCTCAATTGATGCAGAAAAAGCTTTTGACAAAGTACAACACCCATTTATGTTCACAACTGTACAGAAGATCGGAATAGATGGTCTGTACCTCAAACTAATAAAAGCTATCTACGAGAAACCTTCAGCCAGTATCATACTAAATGGTCAAAAATTGAAACCTTTCACATTATGATCAGGAACAAGACAAGGATGTCATCTCTCACCACTTCTGTTCAATATAGTTCTGGAAATATTAGCCATAGCAATTAGGCAAGAGAAAGAAATAAAAGGAATAAAGATTGGAAAAGAAGAAGTTAAATTGTCATTATTTACTGACGACATGATACTCTATCTAGAGGATCCTAAAAACTCAATTAAAAAACTGCTGGACCTAATTGCCAATTTTAGCCGCGTAGCTAGTTACAAGGTCAACGTTCAAAAATCAATAGCCTTCGTATACACAAACAGTAGACCCACTGAGATAGAAATTGGAGAGTCAGTCCTTTTCACAATAGCACCCCAAAAAATAAAATACTTAGGAATCAATCTAACAAAGGAGGTGAAAGACCTCTACTCTGAAAACTATAGCAGTCTGAAAAAGGAGATAGAAGATGATATCAAAAAATGGAAAGACATACCTTGCTCCTGGGTAGGAAGAACCAATATTGTCAAAATGGCTATACTCCCAAAACTACTCTACACATTCAACGCAATCCCGATTCAAATCCCAACAGCGTATTTCACAGATCTAGAGAAAAAAATTCAAACTTTCATCTGGAACCACAAAAGACCTAGAATAGCCAAAGCAATTCTAAGCAACAGGGACATGGTGGGGGGTATCACAACTCTGAACCTGAAACTATAGTATAAAGCCACTGTGATAAAAACTGTGTGGTACTGGCAAAGTAACAGACCCGAGGATCAATGGAGTAGACTAGAAGATCCAGAAACTACTCCAGATACACTGAGCCACCTCATCTTTGACAAAGGGGCCAAAAATCCTCAATGGAGGAAAGATAGCCTCTTTAACAAATGGTGCTGGAAAAACTGGGCTTTAACTTGCCAAAGGCTAAAACTAGATCTAACTCTTTCACCGTGTACCAAGCTAAAATCAAAGTGGATAAGAGACCTAAATATTAAAACAGACACTCTAAACCTACTGCAAAACAG
>PVIR01005850.1:0-64175 GCA_004026965.1 Petromus typicus
AAATTTAATGAGTTAGTGAGACCCTATGTATATGTGTGTGTATGTATATATTTTGTGTGTATGTATGGGTGAATGGATATGTATATCGATGTGGATGTAGCCCAGTCTAAAGACCCTGGGTTCAATCTTCAGTATCAACCAAAAGAAAAAGTAGGCAGGGTTATCATATGATCCAGTAATTTTTTGCCTGTGTATATACTCAAAACATTGGAAATTAAGAAATCAAACAAATATTTGTACACCAATGTTTATTGTAATAATAATAATAATAACCCAAAGCTGAAAACAGCCAAGATATCCACCGACAGATAAATGAATTAGGAAAATGTGAATAATAATTGAAGAATAAAAGAATACAATTCTGAGCACGAGCTACAACACAGGTAAAACTTGAGGACATTATGCTAAGTGCAATAACCAAAATACAGAGGACAAATATTGTTTGATTCAACTTATATAAGATATCTAGAAGAGGCAAGTTCTTAGGGGTAGAAGGTGTAGTAGGAAGTATCAGAGGCTAGGAGAAAGGAGAAGGAACTTATGAATTAGGTACAGAATTTCTGTTCTGCATGATGAAAACATCCTAGGAATAAGTCGTAGGGATGATTTAGCATTGTGAATGTAGTTATTACCCTTGAATAAACCTGTGAGACAGGTTAAAATGGTAAATGTTATGTGATATATCCTTTACTACTTACTTAAAACAACAATGAACCCCTTACCCACTTTGCAATTGGGTTATTTGGAGTTGTAAAAGCTCTTTATACATTCTAAATTTTAGATACTTGTCAAATACAATCATGTATCCCTAATTATAGGATACTTTCTAAGAAATATGTCATTCGATGATTTCATTTTTGTAGAAATATCATACAGTATCCTGAGAAAAACTAAGGTGGCTCAAATGTCACTAGGCAATATAACTTCACAGAAGTACTCTTACCATTTTCTATCACATACCTGTAAATTACTGATAAGGCAAGATCATTTGGTCTTTGTTGTCTATATTTCTTATCTATTCCTAACATTCCTCTATTACTAACTTCTTTGTGAGAGATGTCTTCTAAGTAAAAAATTAATTCCTCAATCATTTATTTTACTATAGAGCTTTGAATTAGTTTATGAGTGACTGTCTTAGGGCTTATGATTGGAAACAACTCATGATGATTTAACTAGTTCAGCTGCATAATCCACTAAATAACAATAGCATACAAATATTTTTCATTTATTATAGATCAGGACTACTAGTATATTGGCCTTATTTTTATCTGACAATGTTTTAATTTTCCTATAATTTAAAATTTTTAAATATGTTTAAGATTGGATCTTCCTATGTTGCCCAGGCTGGTTTTGAACTTGTATCCTTAAAAGATCCTTGTTCTTCAGCCTCCCAGGTAGCAGATGCTACAGGTACTTGAGGTCCAGCTTTCATTCAATTTTGATGCATGGGGTTTTTTCATATAGAGTTAATATTTAATATGTTTTATCACTTTGGAGTGACTCCATGTTTTCTGGCTGCATAGGTTTTGATAAGAAATTAGCTATATGTGATTAGGTGTTTTTCTTTGCTTCTTTCAAGATTTCCTCTTTCTCTTTGGCTTTTGCTGTCTTACTCGCTCCTTATGGGTTCTGTGTGTTAACTGAGGTTTTGCCTTCAACCATTCAGCTCTGCCTTTGTTTTCCCTTTTGCTTGTGTAGAGTCTCAAGGTCAGGACAAGGTGAAAGATTACTTCTTCCTCGGGCCTTTCCTGAGATTTTTTCATTCAATATGTATGTGGGTAGTTTTTCAGCTTTCTAAGAGCATGTTTGAACTGTGAAAAACCCTCATGGATTACTTATTCTTTAGTTTTTCCTTTAGACATTTTTAAGTAGTCTATTATTTTTCCATGTTTTATCCATAATTTTAGGCAACTATTAATTAAAAGCCTTTGTCCTTTAATGTATTTATGAATATCACAAGAAGATATTTTTTGAATGGGGTATGTTTCAGCTTAGGTCAACTATAAAGAAATCTTTCAAGTGAGATCTCTTCAGGAATTCACCAGCCAGAGAATGAGAGTTTGACCAAGCTTCAGCCTCTTTCTTTCCCCTCCAAACTGGGAATGTGACCTGCTGTTCTCAAAACAATTGCTGAACTGAACTGTAAGAACTCATACTAGGGTGATTAAATTTTTTATACACCATGTTGTTTTACTTATATTAAACTATGTTCTTTAAAATACTCCCTGTATTGCTGATGACGTTAATGTTCAGACTTCAGAAAAGTTAATTTTGATATTTTTTAGTGTGCCATTGTTTCCAAAAAGAGGTAAATTTATATAGGTCCTTATTCTGTCAGTTTTTCTTATATCTGTATATGTGTGTGTTTGTGTGTATGCATGTATGTTTTTCTTACATGGCAGTGCCACAATATATGGAATAGACACTATATTCTTTTATCAAACAAAGACTGGAATTTATTTTGAGTTGTAGGTAATAGGTAAGACTAGTCACTGACCAATTGTGGAATTGGAAAAGCTGTTAGAACATTAATTCCACCTTATTTAATAGGCTTCTGCACAAATCTGGTAGGGCATAGACCTTCTTAAAGAATTAATTCTCTTTAACAGGTGTTTCTTTCTTGATAAAAGACTCTCCCTAAACCTATGAAGTTTTATAGCCTTTAAAATATATACAGCTAATTCAAGTTCACTGTGATGTAATACCTAGAGTTTAGGCACATATGCCAAGTTGAGAGTGAAAAGTGTGACTGAGTTCTGTCTTACTGTGTTAAAGGATAGATAGACAACAGCTTCCCGAGTGGGGCAGGATTCAGATGCTTGACCAAGAACTACACTGAGATTGGCCTTAAAGAATTATGATCTAGTGACCATTTCTATAAGCCTGACAAACAGCTGACCTTACTGTTAACAAAACCTCCATGATTCATTAGGTGGAAGTTGTTTTCTCCCTCTAAATAGTGAAGAGCAATGTGGTACCATTCAAGTCTCATTCATCATATGTTCTAAGTGTTTTTCATTAGTTTTTTTTTTTTTTTAATTTTTTGAAACAAGGTCTTACTTTGTAATTCAGGCTGGCCCTGAATTCACCTGTAGCCCAGAGTAGCTTCGAACTTGCAGCAATCCTCCTGCCTCTGCCACCTGAGTGCTAGGATTACAGGCGTGTACCTACACACCCAGCATTGGGGTATGTGGTACTGGGGATAGAACTCAGGACCTTGCACTTGCGAGACAGACGTGAGAACCAGTGAGATAAATCCTAGCCCCTGTTCTTAATCTTTTTATCTGTTCCTTCTCATCTTTTTCTTCACTTTGTGCTTGTCCGTTGTAGTGAAAAACTTTCACATTGGGTCTAAGAAAGCTCAATTGTGGTTTACAAGATTGTTTTCTCACATCTGTAAATATATCCTCTCTGTGTAAATGCCTGTTAATTTACATTGGGTAAAAAACCACCTGGTATTCACCTATGAAACTAGGAATTTATTTCCAGATCAACCTCTTAACAAGGATGACTTGACGATCTTTAGCAAATATGTCAAACCTACAGCAGACTGGAGGCCCTGGATCAGAAAGAAGGAGAGCTAAGCATACGTCTGACTTGGCCCTCATTGATGAAATGGTGACTCACTGTATTTACTCCATCAGTTAACTGAGTTCAAACTCTGATTGATCCAGTCCTGGTTAAATTACGGTCATCTTGACTCCAGATGGCTAATGTGTTTATGAATTCTGGTACTTGACTGCATTGCAGTTTTATAAAGTTGCATGCAGATGTTAACTGGATAATTTTTGATTGCACATGTGAGAGAAATGCAATGTGAGAAATGGAATGTGAGAAGTTCTTTGGGAATATACAATCTATATGTGCCATTGGTAATGTCTTTCCAGAAGACATAGTAGACTTGCTGTGCCTGGTCCTATGATTTGGCTGTGCAAACAACTAAATCAGACTGATGCATTTTCACTGTTGGTTTCATGCATTGAAAAAGATTCTGAAGTACATGATATGTAGCAGAGTTAAGTTGATTTGACACAGCACCTCTCACTAATTCATTATTTATTAATTAAATAATTATTAATAGCCCATTATGTGCAAAAACAATGCGTGATACCGAAAGATAGCAGCTAGGCTAATACATGATGCAGAAATAAAGTTTTGCCTTCTGTTTGAATCAGAATCTGTCAGAGGAAAAACATCAGTACAAATTTGGAACAAGCAGTTACTTAGAGACAAATTAATTGAACCAACTTTTCTTTTAGAAGGATTACTGTATAAAATTTCTCGATCCAATATGACAGCCAGAAGCCACCTGGTGTTCTTTAACTTTAAGTTTCAGTTTGTCAATCATGTTCTTGCTTCATTTCAAGTGTCCAAGAGCTTTATGATTGTATTTGCTACAATATTGGCAAGAACAAATATAGACTAGTTCTATCCTCATGAAAAATTCTTTTTAGAAGACCTGATATCATACAGGAATTGGAAAAAAATAAAATCCCAGGTAAATTCATTAACAATTTAAATATTAGTGTCAGGGACTATTTATATGTTAACACTATTTTTAAAATAATAGAAACATTAATAAGGGCAAAAAATTCTCCAAAGTTTCACTTTAAATTTCTCTTTAAAATTCTCTTTAAATTTCACTTTAAAATTCTCTAAAGTTTAACTTTGAAGTTAACACAAAAAGACAGACTCTGCAGTTCATTTTAAAAGTTCTTAAGTATCTTCATTTTTTGTAATGAATACTAGAAAAGAAAGAAAGCTGGTGCAAAAACTAATTGTAACTATTATTTCAGGAAATACTCTTTCAAAGTTCATTCCACTCTTTTCTTTCCCTTAATATAATGCTTCTCAGCTCACCACCTGCATTGCAGTCCAGTGGGGTGAGGTGGTATGAATTCTCACCAGTGGAGTGTGAACCAAAGTAACAGAGTTCTTAATAAGCTGGTGTTCTTTGTGTATGCTCTTTCTCAGAGCTCTCTAAGTCAGCTTCTGTCCTCTGGCTACACTATGAAAAAAAATAGAAAATAAAAAACATCACCGTATGTTCACCGTGGTGAGAATATGTGTAAATCACAGATGTCAAAGACTGTTGGCCTGCCTCACTGGAACTGTAACTGCTACACATTGGAGAGATGAACTGGAACACTGTTGCACCTGTTGCCCTTTGAAATTTATTTGTTACAGCAGCTAATATTATCTTAACTTCTATAAGATCAAGCACTACATTTTGTATGGAAACAGTCTTTAAGATTAAGTGTAAGAAATGCAGCAATTGATTTTGTTCCTTGTGTTACAAATATTTTGTATCTGATCATTCAGGAAAAATACATTTATTATACTTCCCCTAAATAAATAACTACTGTTGTTCCTAATGAAATTGTTTCCTATTTCTTCTTCTTCTTTCCCTTTTTCTTTCTCCCCCTCCTCCTCCACCTCTTCTTTTTCTTCTTCTCCCTCTTCCTCTTCTTTTCTCCTCCTCCTCCTCCTCCTCCTTCTCCTCCTCTTTCTTTGCATTCTAGAGACTGGACTCAGGGTGTGTTACGCATATTAGCTAAGCTTTCTACCCCTGAGCTAAACCCTCATACCCTGTATCTTGTCTTTATGAAGCTCTTATCTTTTTTGGATTCCCTAAAAGAAGTATGTGAATTGGGGATGCACTATAATTTATTTATTAGATGAGAATTCTCAGAAGAATTCTATAGTGTGGTGAGGAAACCTGGAAAGGAAAGGGGAAAGAGCCAAAGAAAGATATGGGTTTAGATTTGGAGACTAGGTTAAACCTGACTGAACAGGAATCTAGTTCTAGAGTAGACATCTCTTTGCAGAGCTGTCCTAGCCTGAACCAGAAGTGGGTGTTTG
This sequence comes from Petromus typicus, assembly GCA_004026965.1. Taxonomy (NCBI): domain Eukaryota; kingdom Metazoa; phylum Chordata; class Mammalia; order Rodentia; family Petromuridae; genus Petromus; species Petromus typicus. Next base: position 5,863 of record PVIR01005850.1, read on the forward strand.
AATCTGGATACCCAGGATTCATAGGTTGATGGGAACTCTTGGGGATTCCTAGAAGGTTGGCACTGAAAGTGCTTATTGGATGAGTCTATACTCTGTGAAAGAGAGCAGCTGGAAACTGAGACCAGTTTCATAACTAGAATGTAGTGAGAACAGCTGAAGAATACACTTGTAATACATCAGCATCTGTAATACTTCTTTACCATTAAACACTTGGGTTTTTAGTCTGTGGTTCCCATTAGACAAGGCCAATGGCCAAGTCTTTTCTCAAATTGGAATGTACACTTCTTGCAACTTCAAAAATGGCAAAACCATTCTGTCATGAGAAAACTGATCGTTAGAAATTTAAGTTTTTACATTGAGCATTTTCTATTTCACAATATATAACATACAATGCAATGCTCAATGTAAAAAGGTGAAAGGGGACAATGTTGAGATTGTAACAAAAAAGTAAGGAAACAAATTTTATGTATATGGGGGGGTGGTAGGGTGGGTGGGGCTATGGGAAAAAAATGAGAATTAAGTTGTGTCTTATACTGGTACAAATCCCCATTATGGAGTGCAATCATGATGTGTATATTTAATGTACCAGTAAAGATAAAATTTTTAAAAAAAGAAATGTAAGTTTTAACACAGCTGCAAACACTTGGATGGTGATCTGCCTAACGAAATGTGGAAGGACAAAAGAGGGAAGAGTCAGCTTTTCTTGTGGATACTACAAAAGCCTGCTTCTGATTTTAGTAGGTGATGTGAGAAATAATCATGTGTGGTGCCACACAGCCTGGGGACCTTTGCTTGAATCAAGTTCCTGTTAGTCTGATACACAGCCTGGGGACCTTCGCTTGAATCAAGTTTCTGTTAGTCACATATCTGACACTAAACAACTAACTTGACCTTACTGAGCCTCATCCTTTACTTCTGTAAAATGAAAATGAGAGAAAATAATGATTAAGGGCTTCCAATTGGATTAAACACTTAACTAGATGCAAAGATCTTTGAACGTCACTTGGAATACAGTGACAGACATATAAGGTTGGTTATTGTTATGATAAGAGGCTGTGGCCTTAAAGTGACAAATTGTGATAGAGATGTAACAGGAGAAAACTGTGTTTAGGGAAGCCCAAGTATTCTGGAACCCGCGTGGGCAAATGACTGAAATTCTTCATTTCAGCCTCCTCATCTATAGACTTAATGCATTTAATAACATTTTTCTCATAAAATTGCAGTGAAAATTAAATGAAATAATAACTGTAAAATTCTTAATAGCACCTACTTCTTAATACAGTTTTCATGATATTTAAAGTTATTATGTTATTATTATTCCACAGTGCAAAGCAGGGACTTTCTCAGAAAATGAAGAAAATCTCACTGGGTACTTTGCCTGTCCACAAAAGTTTTATGAAGAAAATATGAAACTGTAAAACTAAGTAAAAGCTGAGCTTGGAATGCAAGGCTTTGATTTTGTTCCTGAATGAAGCATAAACTTTTTGCATATTAAATATATTTTCCAAATTTCTTCCTAAAGAACTTGTACTAGTTAGCTAATGCTGAGTAACAAATTATCCCATAACTTACTATCATAAAATAGCTACTTAATGAACATGATAAGAAATTTAAAGATTTGGAAGGAATTGATTTATCCCATTTCAGATTGGATCTTTTATAATTATATGCTTTGTTTGTTTGTTTTTTGTTTGTTTGTTTGTTTAAATTGGCAGCTCTACTTAGGACAATGAACTGGTTTTTGGTGGGGGACACCTTGGCTTTCCACAGTATGGCCTCACATGTTCCGGTAGGTTAACTCAAGCTTGTTGTCTTCATAAAGTCAGAGTTACAAAAGAAAAATGACAATAGAAGCCTAAACCTAGAACTTGGAAAAACTGTACAATATCACTTCTGAAACATTTTATGGTCAAAGTAAATTGTAAGGTCTCCAAAGAATGGTTGAGTGTCACAGTTAATCTTCACTGTTATCTTGATAAGATGAGCAGAGGCTGAGGGACGTGATGGGATGATAAAAGCACTAACCTTCTTTATGTGTGAACCCAATGAGGAATTCACAGCTGAATTGGCTTTCAGGAGGTGGGTTAGTTGGAGAAAATAAGCCTTTGTCAACATATCATTAATTGATGTGTCGCTTTTTTGATAACTCTCCCCCCCACACACACACACACCCATCTGATTTCTGGTTGTCACAGGTAGGCAGTTTTCCTTTGCCTTGTCTTTCCACTATGATGATTCTGTCTTAGAGATGGCCAACTGTACACTGAAACTTCTAGAAGTGTAAACCAGAATAAGCCTTTCCTGCTTTGAGTTGTGTATGTCAGTTATTTCATCCCAGTAAAGAAAGAATGGTTGATACAAAGGGGATATTAGAGTTATAGATGAAAGAGCATGAAACCAGGAGGTGACTATCAGGGGCCAACAGGGAAATAAAGCAGAAAATGTTCCAGGGCATGAACACAGGAAACATGAGTAGGGATAGAAAGAGAAATGAGACAGGAGAAGTGATGAGGCTACAAGAAGTCTGTTGTGTGGACACTTGGTTTTAAGCCCTACTGGGGAAGACTGTGTGACCTGAGATGTTCTGAAAACTAAGGAAACTGAGAGGTTTAAACAGTTATTTCCTTTCATCTCTGGTATCGGCTGCTCCTGCGGGCTGTTATTTGCCTGGCATGTTCACGAATCCAGTGTTGCAGAGCAAAGCAGGCTTCTGCAACCTGTGGTCTTTCAGCAAAGCTTTGCAAGTGACATGCACTGAGATGGTGACTGCTTAGGCCCTGTGGATGGTGGTATGATGGCATTCACTCTAGCCTTAATTCTGAATTACAAATACTTGTTTCTTTAACTCCTTGTTCAGATTATTTTATGGGATATAAGACAGCATATAAAATTTATTTTTACAAATGGAGCTCCATGGTTAGATACCTAGATATGATCTATAGCTAATAGAATAATAGAGTCAAGAGGAAAATTCCAAGAGACAATTGTCTAAGCTTCCTGAGCTTGTGGTTTTACAGTTCTCTGAGGACTTGTCACCCCCTTGCTGATATCCCTGCCACAGGATTTTATAAAGCTGAGGTCAATGCATGTACAACCCTAGTAAACGGATCCCAAGATGACTCAAATGGGCTCCAAGTTGGCCCAGATAGGCCTCCCTAACATAAATTTGTGTTGTGGTTTTGGTCCTCTTTGTGGAGGATAGCCACCAAACTCACTACGGCCAAGCCTATTTAAGACCAGATATTTTCCCTCCTGATGGAGAGCTGGAGTCCACTGCTGATTAGAAAAAGCCTCACCAAGTCTCACCCTTGACCCCTGCCCAGGTTCTGAAAATGTGAAAAGAAAACCAACCCTCAGAGGGAGAGTTGCCACTTTTGGCTCAGCCAGCTCTTTGTGAGAGCATCTGTTCATAATAGGTCGCTTTCCTTGAGAATGTATGATATTTACCACACAATTAAGTTGCTTGCTAAACTTATTGATTAATAAGAGGAAGGTCCTAAGAACCAAGACATTATACACAATGCAGATCATCAGCAGAGCTGGATCCAAACATCACTGCCGCTGCTACAGTAAACCCTGTGGTTGTGAGCATATTTGTGGCTCAGCACTCTCCCCATAGCTTTGGAAACAGCCCAGACATACCTCTCAGAGCTCTTCCAAAAATCATTTGAATGCATATGATTTAAATCTTTATGGACACATCTAGTTCCAGCTCTCTGGTTGACATTTTTGCACCAAGATGCTTTCTGCTTTCTGCCTTCATCTGGCATCTTTTGCTGCCTCCTTTCTTCTAAAAATAAAAAAAAAATTAAAAAACATGCTTTAAAACTTCATAAAAATTCAATTGGATTTCAGTGGTTATAAGAGCAAGAAGAAAAAAAAAAGACTCAAGTGGAGGAAAGAAAATGTTAGAATACAGTGAACTGTATGGCTATTTAAAGCTTACTAACTATCTTGAGTTGGATAGTCATAGTAACTGGGTGGAACGTCACCCTGAGTGTGAGGACAGGCTGAAGAAAGAGGCTGGTATAGTGGGCACTGGGCTTTGAACAAAAACTTCTCCCCATCTTAATTTGCCACACAGCCTGGGAAGTAACAGCTTTAACCAAAGCTGTGAATCTCCTCAATGAACATAGAAGTTTGTTTATATTCTTGGCAACTTCCTGTGGAATCAGAAGTTGGCTTCTTCAGAGATAACTTAAATGGAAGCATATTTTAGAAGAAAATCTTTGTAAATCTCACACTGTGGAGGGAGTAGAAGACCAAATGGAAACTGTGGGTGGAAGCTATGACTGCGCCTTTTCAAGCAGTGCTCAACACTCTGCTGTGGGTTTGGGCTCTGTTGAGAGTCACATAAAGGATGGAAGCTGCGTGGAGCCCAGCTTGCATGCCTTGCCAGTTTTCTCTGCCCTGGAATCATGAAGTCTCACGGCTCCCAGCTGCTTTTATCCAGAGACCTGTTTGGGACCCCATCCAGAAAGTCCTGAGACTGTCCAGGAAATGATTGAGAACTTAAAACGTAGATCCCAAGCCAATGACTCATACTGAGGTGTGGAATCATGGTGCCTCACCTCAGTCCTGGAATATCACCGTGGTGACTGCCATGCTTCTCCACAGAATCAGCCTCCAGCCATTTCTCAGCTGAGGTGATTTCCTTGCTACTCTCTTGCCTTTGTTTCCTTTACTTCCTGAAAGGTTTCTTTTAGAGGCTTTTAATGAAACACTTGTAAAATTATCTTTGTAGGACTGGATTCCTGGAGATTGTTATGATTTACATCTACAGTGTCCCCCAAAACTCTTATGTCTACAAAAGTGGGGATTTGGAAAGTGATTACTTTATATTTTTGCTTCTGTTACCTGTGCTTTTGATATCATGAACCTCTCCTCCTTTAAGTTGAATGTGTTGTTCCAACCATGATAGGAAAATGACTTGTATAAAATCTATCATAAGACAGACTTTTCCCTGGAAAATTTAGACCTTTTATGGCAAAGAACAGAGTACTATTGCCTTACTTAGATTTTCTTTTGTGAATTCCTACATCCATCCTCCAGTTATCTGTAGGAAATGGGAATTATCTTTTGTGGAGATACTTGGGAGTTTTTCTCCAGTCTCCAAACCACACCTGCCCTAAGCCAGAGTAGCCATGCCCGGTGGATTCAACTGAGATCTTAAAGCCTACACCCTTCACTCCAGCTGAGACACATTTTGGTGATATTCACACCATAACATCACTCACAGGGTCTGATTCCAGTTGAGAATACATTGCTGTTCTGCTCCTTTCTTGTTCTTTTCTATTTCTCCCAGTCACTTACCAGCTTCTGCTGACCTCACTCCTTCTACAAATCCTGTGCAAAAGAACTGTTACTTGAGGCTTTGCATCTGCAGAGCTCGACATGCCTATAATTCAGAATGCTGAGATGCACTGAAAGTGAGACTGGGCACTGATTGTCACGTTTAACAGTGGGTCCACAGTAAAAAACACAGCGCTTCTGATTTAGAGAAGTTTATTTCATTCCTTGTCAGGTTTTCTCGATATCTCTTCACTATGTGAAAACAGAAAGGTTTCTAGGTTTATTTTTTTTTAAGTTAATAAATTGAAAAACTGATTTCAGTTGTTTTCTCACCACTGCTTTCTTAGTGTTTGCAAAAGGAATGCTCAAGCTCTTGCTGAATGTAGTTGAACAAATATTCATGACATATCTCATTGGTGGGTTTTTCTACTTCTGAGTGCATTTGGGATGCAATAAAGATATTAAAAGTGGCAGACTTAAGGGATGAAATAGAAGATTAACCTACTTTTAGGTTTATTAACTTTGCTTCTGTAATCTTTTCGCTGAAGTAGAACAAGTCTTATTAAATACTAATTATCTTCCCCATTCTTTTGCATTCTGATTGTTTCGTTCTTTGAAAAGAGCATGCTTGTTATTGAGAAGTTAACTGTTTCAGACTTTTTCATTGACTCTCAGCTACAGTTTTGGTTGGGTTTTATGTTACTGAATTCTAAATGCCACTTTAAATGCTAGTTTTGACATTTATTCAAACCATCTGAGGTCTCTAGTCCCTAGGGAAGCCTGTGTGTGGTGCTGAATGACTAATATGGATTCTACTAGCCTTTGGATAGTATAAAGACCAGCGTAGGATAATAGGGTTTTTGAGACTTTAAATAGGGTTGGAGCTGCTATTGTTTTTGTTGGTGTCGTCCTTTGTTAAGCTCTGAATGTGTACATTTCTTGATCAAGAGTAGAAAGAAAAAGAATGTAGAAAGGTTTTGTCAATATGTATTTCTTTGCACTGCCTCAATTATAACCCTTAGCTAGTAGGAAAGTACTAAACTGGGACTTAACTCAACTGCAAAATTAAAGCACCAAAAAAGTTCAGTAATGAAATAGTTTTTATTGTACCAAAAGCATATAGCATAAAGTGTTCCACCTGAGCTACTTTTCAGTGTACATTTGAAAATGCTGAATATATTCATCTTGATATGAAATAGATCTCCAGAATGTTTTCACTTGAAAATTGGAAACTCTGTCTCCCCACAGCCCTGCCAGCATTTGTTATGTTTATTTTTTTGTTGTTTGTTTGTTTTTTTGAGACAAGGTCTCACTTTGTAGTTCAGGCTGCCCCTGAGCTCACTATGTAGCCCACACAAGCTTCAAACTTACACAATCCTCCTGCCTCTGCCTTGCGAGTGCTGGGATTACAGGTGTGAGCTACCACTCCTGACACTGTGGTTTGTGGTACAGACTGCTGGTGGATGTGAGTCACCACACCCAGCATTGTTGTGCATGATTACCAGGGATAGACCTCTAGACCTTGCACTTACAAGGCAGGTGCTTAACCACTAAGCTAAATCTCTGGTCCCTGGTTGATTTCTTGATAGCAGCCATTCTTTCTGGAGTGAGGTAGAATTTCAGGGTTGTTTTCTTCTGCACCTCTTGAACAACTAGTTCTACCAGCAGAATACAAAGTTTTCCTGCTTTCTCCTTTTTGTTCTTTTGGCAGAATGTGAGGTAGGATATTGCTACATAGTTCAGGCTGGCTTTGAACTCACTATGCAGTCCAGGCTGGTGTCACACTTGTGGCCATCCTATTGGCTCAGCCTCCAGAGTGCTGGGATTATAGGTGTGCTCCACTGCAGTTTCCCATTTTGCCACAATTTAATCAACATTTTCTTTTTAATTTTCTGGTTGCTTTTCTCTTTGTTATTAAATAGTAGCCATCCTAATCAGCAGGAAGTAATATCAAACTACTTTTGTATTTCTCTAGTAATTTTCAATGTTCAGCATCTTTTCTATATTTCAGTGAATTATGTAGCATCTCTGAAGAAATGTATTTCATGTTCTTTACAAATTTTTGAGTTATTTTATTCTTATTGTTGGATAGTAAACATTCTTATGTATTCCTTATATCCTCCCATCAGATATATGACTTTAGCACTATTTTCTCACATTTTTAAGTTTTCATTTTCACTCTGTAAGATGCGTCCTTTGATTTTGAAAATTTTTAAGTTTGATATTTCCTCATTTGTCTGTTTTTGCTCTTATTAGTCATTCTTTTGATGTTATATTTTTTTTTAAAAATCATGTCCACTAAACTGCTGTGATTTCACCAATGTAGTCTTCTAGGTATTTTATAATTTTAGGTCTTAATTCTCTAGTCTATTTAAAATTTTTAATATGTTTTAAGAATCCAGTTTCTTTCTTTTTTTTTTTTTAACTTATGAATCCAGTTGTCCCAGCTGAAGAGCCTTTCCTTTTCCTGGGAAGTGATCCTGGACCCCTTGTAAAAGAACATTTGACCATATGCATGAAACATGCCCACCCTTGGCTCTCTGCTCTTTGTTGACTTCATGCAAGTACCACACTGTTTTAACCGTTGTAAATTTATAATATGTTATGAAACCAGGAAGTATGCCTCTAGATTTGATCTTCTTTTTCCAAATTATTTTAGGTATTTGAAATTCTTTGAAATTCCATCTGAATTTTAGGATGAATTTTTCTATTGTTATGAAGAATATTTAGTAGGATTTTGATAGGAATACATTGAATCTTTACATTGGTTTGGATAATAGATTAAACATTCTAATAATAAGCCTTCCAATACATGAGTCTGTGATGTAATTACATATTTTTTCTTTTTTTATATATTATTTATTTATTTTTAGGTTTTTTTGAGACAGGATCTCGCTTTGTAGTTGAGGCTGGCCCTGAGCTCAGCCTCAAACTCACATCACAGCAATCCTCCTGCCTCTGCCTCCCAAGTGCTGGGATTACAGGCGTGAGTCACCACACCCGGCACTGTGGTATGTGGTACTGATTGCTGTTGGGAGTGAGTCTCCACGCCCAGTATTGTATGTGGTTACCGGGGATTGAACCCAGGTCCTTGCGCTTGTAAGACAGGCGCCGGAACCACTGAGCTAAATCCCCGGCCCACATTGTTTTTCTTTATAGATTTTTTTCAGCCGTGTTTTTTGGTTTTTTGTTTTAGCCTTGTCTATAGCTGCACACGTGATAAAGTTTATTCCTAAGCATTTTATTTTGTTGGTACTGTTGTAAATAGAATTTGGCTTTTTAAAAAATCCTTTTCAGATTGTCCTTTATTGCTATATAAAAATGAAATTGACTTCCATGTATTGAAGCTGTATTTCATAACTTTACTGAATATATTTATTTGTCCTAAATGTGTATGTAAGTGATGTTAAGAATGTTCTATATAAGACCAAGTCATCCTCAAAGAAATAATGTTAGTTGTTTCTTTTTTATTTCATACTCTTTTATTTCATTTTCTTTCTTAATTTCTCTGGCTAGTGCTTCCAATACTATATTGAATAGAATTGGCAAGAATGCTGTCTTTGCCTTGTTCCTAATTTTAGGAATAAATCTTCAGTCCCATTATTAAGAATGATGATAGTTGAAAGTTTTCAAAAATAGCTTTATTTTGTTGAGATAGCTTTTTCTATTCATAGTTTGTCAAGTGTTTTTATAATGAAAGGGTATTGAATTATGTCAGATGTATTTTATTCATCAATTGAAATGACTGCATGATTTTTTCTGTCCTTATTAAAGTGGCATATTATCATTGTTGATCTTCATATGTTTAAACCAGCCTAGAACTTCATAAATAAATGTTACTTGATTATGATATATAATTCTTTTCTTGTGCTGTTCAACTTAGTTTATGCATGCTTTATTAAAAGCCAAAATTGATGACATCAGTATCCATCAGAAATGGTAGCAATTTTCATTTCTTGTAGTGTGTTTGTCTGGGTTTGGTATCAGAGTTATACTAGCATCATATAATAAGTTTTTGAAATGTCTGTTTTCTTTTACTTTTGGAAAATGTCGAGAATGATTTGCATCAGATATACCCTTAATGTTTGGTAGAATTTTCCACTGAACCCATCTGAGCATCTTGAGCATTTCTTTGTTCAGAGGTTTAATTACTGTTCCAAATGCCTTATAGTTATTGATCCATTTATATTTTCTATTGCTTCATGTTTCAGTCTATGTAGACATTATGTTTTTTTAAGAATTTGTTCACTCTTTGCAAGTTACTTAACTTGCTGTTATACACTTATTTAGTATTGTCTTATAGTCTGTTTTACTTTTGTTAAGATGGCTAGATGTCTTAACAGGTAGAGTGGTTGTTTACATACTTGGAAAGACAATGCACTCTTATACTGTTTAGTGGAGCTATATATTTGTTAGCTCATATTAGTATTGTCAAGTACATTATTTCCTTTTGATATTTTTGTCAAAGTTCTATTATTAATTATGCTATTATTAATTATATTATTATTAATATTCTGTTACTATTTTTGTGGTGTTGTCTGTTTCGACCTTTACCTCTGTTAAAGATTGGTTTATTTATTTTGGAATTCTGAGGTATGGTACATAAATAATTGTTATCTATTGATAAATTGATCCTTTTCTTATTATATATTGTCTCATATTTTCCCTTGAACATTTTTTATGTAAAAATCTCTTTTGTCTGATACTAGTTTGACATTTTCTTCTTCTTATGTTCATCATTGTGGAATGTGTTTTTCTGTCTTTTTTAAAAATTCTGTTCTTTAGATCTAAAGTAAACCTTTAATAAGGAGCATATGATCAAATCTTACTTTTAGATGTCTGTTCTTTAAATCCATGTCTTTAGATTGGAAAGTTTGTTGTATTTTCATTTAAAATAATTACTTAAAAAGAAGTACTATCATAACTTTATGGTTTCTAGTATAAGTTGTAGTTTTTCTTTTTTCTTTCCTCACTTAATGCCTTGCTTTTTTTTATTGTTTTGAAACTTTGATTCAGTTCTCATCTCATTTTGTGCATACTGTGTAGATATTTTCTTTATGGTCACCATTATGATCATATAAAATATCTTAAAGTAGCATTTTATTTTAAACTGATAAAAATTCAATTTCAACTGTACACAACCCCTCTATTCTGTACTACATTATAGTACTATTGTCTTAAATTATGTCTTTATAAATTATATAGCTATTAACATAAATTTATGGTCTTTGAAATTTGGGTGCATATTTACCTTTACTAAATGACCTTATATTTTCATATGATATTCTTTTCTACCTACTTTTTTCAACTTGAAGAATTCTCTTTAGTGTTTCTTGGATTCTTTAATTGCTTCTATTGATAAATTTTATACATACATTTTATACAACATTCAGAATGTGTACATGACACATGTTGATTCTCATTTTTTCCCATTTCTCTACCTCCCCACAACCCCTCACCTTCTACATACATAATCTTTGTCTTTTAGAGTAGGTATATTAGTAATGAACTTTTTCCTCCTTTCAAATACTAGAAAAGTCTTACTTTTTTATCCTGTCTGCAGGATAGTGTCTTGTTTTCTTTGGTACCAGAGATTGAACTCGAGACCTTGTTTTTGTGAGGCAGGTACCAGAACCACTAAGCTAAATCCATGGACCTTGCAGGATGGTTTCATCTGATGCAAATTATTCTCAGTAAACAATATTTTTTTTTCTTTTTAGCATTTTAAATATACCATCCCAGCTCCTTTGACTTACAAAGTTTCTGCTAAGTGATCAGTTAGTGATGCTATGGAAAACAGCTTGTGCTTCTCAAGTATCTTTCCCTCAGTGCGTTTAAGATTCTGTTCTGTTCTGTTTTGCCTTTTAGACAACTTGCCACAATGTGCCTCAGCATGGTTCTTTCCAATTTATCTCATATAGAGTCTTTCGAGTTACTTCAAATTATATCCCGATTTATTTTCTCAGATTTGGGAAACTTACAAGCTTATTTCTTCAAATAAATTCCCTGATCTTTCTTTGTCTTCTCTTTTTGGGTTTCCCACAATGCATATATTAGTGTGTTTCATAGAGTCCATAAGTTTCAGAAGCTCTCTTCATTTTTATTCATTTTTTTTGTTATTTGCATTCTACCCTCTCAGTAATTTTAAAAGAACTGTGTGTAATTTCCTTGATTATTTTTTTCTTCTCACTAATCAAGTCTACTTTTGGTTCTTTTCTCAGATTCTGTCCCTTGGTTAGGATTCTTGTTCATGTGCTATTTTGGGACATCATTAACTTGTCCATCTTCTTTTGCAGGTCCACAGAGTATTTTTATGACAGTTGCTTTAAATGCTTTGGCAAGCTGCTCATAGATCTGCATTTCTTTAGGCTCTTTTGATGAAATCTTTCTACAATTAGGCTTTTCCCCTGTATACATTATAGTTTGCTGGGATTTGAACATTTGAAAGATCATCGATTTCATATAGTTTTTCTGTATTGGCTTCCTGAAGGAGAAAGGTCATGAATCAGCTTGGCTGTAGATTCTCAAATTCCTCAAATGTTTTCTGACTTTTACAATGCAGCCTTTGGATTTGTAGCTTTAGCATTCTCCTATTTTAAGCTTTTATTGTCGACAAATAATTGTGCTAAATGCATTGATGATCTGATCAAGCCAGGTAGAGGCCAGTCTTTGAGGCTACCATCAGACAAACCAGAACATGGGCACCATCCACTATTTTGTTTGTTCTTGAGGAAAGAATTCAGTAAGAGGGGTCTCCTCCCCTCTTACTCCATAGTGTACTGCACAGGTTGGACATGCCAAATGCCATGAGTGTTCCTGTCCCTTTCCCTGGAATTCTATCTTAGTGTATGTGCTGTAATAGCACATTTCACTTCTGTGTTCTTAGAATTTTCTAATACATTACTGATTATTGCTTCCAGTCTCTGTAGGGGAAAGAAGTCCCTTAGCTTCCTACTATACTATCTTACTGATATCTGGATCTTTTTTATTCAATATGTTAAAAATTAAAATCAATTCCATAAAGGATTGGTAAAATTTCAAGATTTTTAATGAAATCTCAATGAGAGTGTTTACTTTTAAGGGAAACTTAAAAGACAACTGACTTATTATAGTAGTGTTCAATGCAAAGGAAAAGAATTATAGTGGTAATTTGTCACTAGGTGAGGCTCACAGGTTAGGATAACTACAACACTGAGAGATGGGTCTTAATCACTGTGTTGGAAATAGGTGTTCTGGAAATCTGTGGTAGAGATCCACAGAAAGTAGAGAACAAGATATGTTTATTGAAATGTACAAAGTACATTTTGTCTTAATACTTTCAGATAAGCTGTAGTTCATGGTTAAATAAGAAGGAAGGAAAATATCACATGAAAAAGTCAAGAGATCCAAAGTGTGTGTTATGCAACACATTCCAAAAATAATAGAGCTATTTTTTTCCTTTGTACTCTTCTACGCAAAAGGAGAAATGTAAATTTTAAAGCAACATCATTCTCACCCATTACAAAATCATTTCATCCATGTTGCAAGTCAATTTGGATACAGGTGATAACTGAAGACCTGAAGAGCAAATTTTTAAGTCTTGTTAAAACTGTGTCATTATCTTGTTCCCAGCTGGGTCATTGCAGTTGGGTTTTCTGTACTTCTCCCCAGAGGGCTACAGGCCTCTTGCTGGCTCAGATCTCTGAGTTCACCTGCTTAGCTCCATTTTTACGCAAAAATGCTCTCAGAAATACTCAGTGTGGTGAGAATGTAAGCTTTCTTTAGTGAGAATGTTGTTCTTCCCTGCCTGGGGCCTTGCATTTAAATGTCATTTTGCTGCGAGAGTAAGAGAATACCAGCCTGTTTCCCTGTCAAAGGAGTTCAGGCCTCATGGAAGAGGAGGAGGTCATGCCCGCTGAGAGGGGAGAACTGCTTAAGAGCAGCTGGGAAATGACACACTATCCATTTTGCATCTGCAAAGGGCATCCTTGGTAATATTGATCATGTAGAAAAGATCAGTCAGATGAGATAAAATACGACACTGAAATATTTCCTTAGTTAACTTGAGGCCCCTTGTAGCAAGGGAATTTGGTAATCCTGTGTCATTTCTGGAGTTTGTGTTCAAATAGTCTGAGGAAAATGAACAACAAGCATTTTCCAGGGATGCCTGAATAGTTCATAAAAATGGAAACAACCAAGCTGATGGCCTCAGACATAGAGCAAATGGTTCTATCTGTAATAAGGAGGATGTCTCAGAGACATTTTATGAACACAGTTTTTTATGAAATTAAATTCCTTTTTTCAACATGCAATTATTGAGATTGAAATATGTGCCTATACTACCTCTGGTATTGGACCATAGAAGATAACTAACCAGATAAAGGTACTTGTCCCTTTTTATCTGTGTTCCAATGGTAAATAATTGAGTGAAGAGATAGAGACAATAGACATGATAAGTAAGTCTTCCTTATTATGATATGTTACCAGATAAAAAGTGCTAAGAAAAATTAGGACACCAGAGTTATTGGGATTATGATAAGGAATGAAGTAAGGGCTTGATTGTGTGTTTAATTGGGAGATCTCCAGCTTAGCATATGAGGAGTCCTCCACTTCATGAAAAAAAATATATTTTAAAGGATTATGGAATAAATATTTTAGGTTTTGTGAATCATTTACAGTATCTATTGCATATCTTTATGGTTTGGTTGTTTTCATAACCTTTCAAAATATGAAAAAGCATTTATAGTTTCTGGGCTGTAAGAACTGAGAGCATACTGAAGTTTGCCCACAGGCAGTTATTTGCCAACCTGTGCTCCAAAGCATAGAGAACCGAGAAATGTACTTTCAGGGCACACTCATTCTGGAGGAATATGCAGTATCTTGAGGTGAGATAGGCTCATTGCTTCCTTTCATTCACAGAGCCTAGAGTTATAACCCAGGGACAGAATCTTTGACTAGCATGTGTGAGGCCCTCGCTTCAATCTCCAGTATTGCAGAAGTAATTAAAAGATTATTAGACTGCAAAGATAGTTGATACTTTAAAAAAATAAATCATAAGCATCTTTAATTTATATTCACTAATATTGATGAGATGTTTATGGATGACCAGTTTCTCTGCGTGTGAATGTTGAGAACCACAGTGAGCCCAGATGAGTCCATGGCCTGTATTCAACACAGCACAGAGTCCCTTTGGGTCTCTGGAACCTCTAACCTGCCAAGACACCATTCTCTACCCTCTGTTCTATCACAGCCTACTGAATTATATGATTTGGCATAGGATTCCAGGACAAGGCAGATTGCTGATTCCTTCTCTCTTTTCTTCTCTTCAGTTTCTTTTTTCCTGCCTCTTTCTTCCTCAAGGCAAAGTAGGCACTGAGCACTGTTTTCCATAGAAGAAAGGGCAAATAATCTTCTGCTCTATAATTCTGCTAAAGGTTCCAAGGTTCTAATAAATATTTAAAGAAATGAGAACCTTAGAGTTGACTCCATGTATCTTGAAATATTTTTAACTTGGCAGTATAATATTTGTTATGCTAAAGACATTATCTTCAGAAACAAAAACTCATTTTAATGTGTATACGCTAGCATGCCCCCACTGCCCAGGGCAGTGTCAGACAGATCTGACCCTCTGAAAAGGCTCGTTGAACAGACAAAGGAAAGCACATAAGGGGAGCACAAAGATGTGTAAGGGTCACAAGTAGTCTCTCTTCATATGCATGTCATAGAGAAGACAGCTTTAGAAGTATGATCATTGGTATAAATTGCAGAGAACACAAAAAACTTTCAAAAAATAAGAGCCTTGGTGTGCTAGAATTTTCAAAGCTGCTTTATCTGCATGTATCAATTGAAAATCTTGCTTATCTGGCTATTGATTTTGTGAATAATGATGGTAAAGTAACACAAAATGTAAAAATGCCTTCTGAATCATCAAAGAAAATTAGCTCCTGTTTAACACTGAACCCATGTTAGATGTATTTCCTAATTATTGAAAATCCTGAGTCTCTATTAGTAAGACTTAAAACTAACTAGAAGAGTTTGTTCCTTAGGATAGCAGAATAACACTGAGTTTACAGTGATGTAATTGTTCAAAGCCAGCACATCTGTAAAAATATTTAAGAGGAAGCAGGAAACAATTATATTTTAACTAAGTCTAGACTGGCATAAAAGCCAATTTTCAATTGAATGAAAGCAAAACCAAACAAAAAACAACAACAACAACAACAAAAACAAACAAACACAAAATCTCCCAAAACACAAAAATCAACCAGTCAGTTCGATCCTCAGTAGTTTACAGAAATTTTGACATCCTTTGCAAGTTACAAAATTGCATGTAACAAACATTCAGTGATTTGCTGCTCTATCTCCCCCACACTGGCTGTTATTCCTTCTTTTGGTGATTAGCAGAGACTGTTCCAAAGAGCTTCACCTGGGAAGAGTGCAGTTCAGAAAGAGAATGAACAGATTGACAGTGCTCCAGGCTGGCCAGAAATAACCAAATGAAACATCTAGCTCATTGGGTGGCAAGCCAATCAGTATCTTTTTAGTTCAAAGTCCTAAAAATTAGAATACAGAAGCTGTGTTGTGAGAGATGGACCAGCTGGAGATATACAAACAGCAGGTAGCTGGTACCAATGGCCATGGTAATTTGCTCATTTTTAAAAACGTTTGTCTCACAATTGCAGCATATGCCTTATAAATCTTTGGAATGATAAGGCATACGTATCACTGTGTGTGGAAGGAATAACGAACTAATGACTCAAATCCCTATGACAGGATTCTTTTTAAGTGGGGTAAAGAGAACATTTGAGATGCAATAATGAGTTTCAGGCCCAATGCACTTGGGGTGGAGAAAGTTAATAACCAGAGGGAGGGACACATTAGTAAAAGAAGCCCCTTTCAATAAGAACAGCGGAGAAAGCTTCCCCTCAGAAAATCCAGAGTGGGAAAAGGGAACTGAGGGGGCAGAGGAGAAAATAGAACAGAACAGCCTATCTCCCTCTCAATAGAAACAAAAAACATACCTCTTCAAATGCAGTCTACTCATTATTTTCTCTCTATCAAATAAGAGCTTGGAAATCTTCCATTCTAAGAAAAAGCTGAAAACTGAAAAATCAGCATTTTTTCTGAGTCTGTTAGAATTAAGGTCACAGGTCAAATAACTGCCCTAACAATTAGATAGGTAGATACAGAAAAATCACAACTTATCTAAACAGGAATCCACAAACAGAAACCTCCAGGGGAACCAGTTTTCTGGACAAAAAAAACAAAACAAAAAAACAAAACAAAACAATACTTAATGAATTGCTGAAGGCTTAACATGAACAAGTCTGAGAGATAAAAACTCTGGAGGACCCAGGTTTAGGAGATTTCACACTTTTGAGGGTGTTAACCTCAAGGATTCTCACAGTAAAAACCAGAAGAAAATCTCATACTTTCTGAGGAAAGGGAGAAGGATGGAGGTGTTCTTAAATATGCCGGAGCATTCCACGCTCAGGAAGTCCTTCCCTGGAGATGCTGTTTAGCCAGAGCCCCCATTTGATGGAGATATGCTGGATAGCACTGAGCATGATGGGTGCCTGCACTGGGGAATGGAGACCTAACCCACATCTAAATGTGTCCTAGAAAGAACGGAATCTTTCTCTTTTAAGACAGATTTTCACAGTTAATGTTTTTGTTGTCATTGCAGTATAACTAAGTGATACAGGATAAAATGAGAGAGAAGTCTAATTGTTTGGCAAAAATAGTCTGGAGATTTATTTTAGGAAGTACCCTGAGATAAAAATAAACCCAAGGGAGAGAGGAAGGGAAAGATCAGTGAGCCTCTCTACCTCACCTAAAAGACATCATGACTTCCTTGTACTTGCCAATTGTGAGACCCAACCTAATAATGGCCAACAATATTTTTAACAGTGACAGAAATCGATTTAAACCATAACGTGCACTGCTCAATGCGATGACCAGCTGCTACATGTGGCTAGTACATGCACTTGAAATGTGATCAGTACAATTATGGGCTGGACATTTTAAGATTAAATAGTCTTTGTGGCTACTGAACTGATACTGCAGTGCTCCATGCCCTATTTAGATCCACATTATGGATTAAGAGATAAGAGCCCTTGGGTCTTAATGGGAATGTTTAACCAGTTCTTTTATCTTTTTAATAATCATTAGTTTAAATTAAATACTTATTAAATCTTTTGAGTCTAGCTTACTTCTTAAACTTTTTGAGAGTGGAGATTAAAGAAAGATTGCTTAATAATTATAGGGTTTAAAATATACTATTTGGCATACTGACCATACCAGTAAAAGTTACTTCAAATATAGCAGGTGCAATAAGAACACATACCCTTGTACTGTCTCTTAAATCCAACAGAGGAAACTTAGTGAAAAACACTGATTGGTACTAGAAGGAAAGAGAGCAGCCTTATCTTGAAGGTCGAGAAGTTGCAACCCAGAGAAGACTGAACAGCTGTTATTACAATAAGTCTTTCCCTTTATGTTTTGTGGCATAATTTAGTCATATTTTCAGTTCATTGTGTTTTCTTCAGACCTTTATATTAGTAACTGACTCTGTGCTCTTCTTTGGCTTTGATCTATTTATAAAGTTGTGATGCCATGTAAAACTTGGATTTTACATTTCTTTGTTGATGTATTATTATCAGTAGAATTCTTGGTCCCAGCCAGGACCTTGATACAAGTGGGGTATAGTTGTTCTGCCCATACAGTTTTAGGCTCTAAATATGATATTTCAGTTAAAACTTTCAAAATAAAAATTAGTAAAAGTCATAATTGGTAATTATATGTTCCATTAGATTAATACATTTTCATCTATATAAATATGTTGATTTGAAGATTTACCTAATAAAAAATGTTATTATGAGGAGTCAAGTGGCAGTGTCTTACTTGTTGTGTAATCCTAGAAAACTCAATGAAAATGAAGAGGAAATCCAATCAGATGAGTTGATGAACAAGCCATTTTTTGTGGATAATTGGGGTTTTTCCTGGTGAGACCCTCTGAGGAATTATGTAAACTACATAATTGTTCCCTCAGAGATGAGGAGGCAGAGGTATTTGCCCATGGACTTCCATCCCTGATTAGTCCAGTGTTTACCCCGAGGACACTCATTAATGTTCCAAAACTTCTGCTTTCTTTGGGCAGTGGTGCTCTTTAGCTAAGAAAATGTCACCAGTGAAAGGTCAACACAGAAACTTGAATAGAAGAAGTCTTTATGGTCAAGTCTAGATTGGCCAGTGAAGTCCGATAAGCTATGGACACACAAACCTGTACTCAGATCTTCAAGAATATCACAAAAGTCATCCTTGGCCCCAAATAATGCTATGGTCCATCTTGCAGGGTCATGTAAAGATGTCAGAATCTAAGCCAATTATGGAATAGGAAGCTGTGGGATAAAAAGCTCAGTATAATATAAAATAGGAACCTCATTATTTTAGAATCTCAGCATTCATTTGGTCTCATGGTTTCACCTTCTGTCCCCAGAGGAGCTCCCTGGAATCTTCTCAGCCACTTCCCCATCAATCATGGTATGTGATGTTGTACTCCTGTGTGCCCTACTGTGTGCTCCGCACTCCTCCCATCTGCCTCACTCCATCAAAATGCCTGTTTTCTGGATCTTATTATTATAGGATTCTGATTTTAGATCACAACTTTACTAAAATGCATCTATTGCCAATCATACACTTCAATAAGATGAAACTTAACTTGGAGAGCTCAGTCAGGAAGCATCTATAAATTATGAGTGTGTGTATTCGAAAAATCAGTAGAGGGCCTGGGATTTAGCTCAGTGGTTCCAGCGTCTGCCTGGCAGACACAAGGTTCTGGATTCGATCCCTGGTAACCACATAATACAGTGCCAGGCATGGTGACTCATGCCTGTCATCCCAGCACTCAGGAGGCAGAGACAGGAGGACTGCTGAGTTCGAGGCTAGCCTGGTCTACACAGTGAGTTGGGGCCAGTCTGACCTACAAAGCGAGACTGTCTCAAAAAAAAAAAAAAGTCAGAGATACAAATTGGGGCTTAGAGTAAGTGCTGGTATCTTCCTATCTAGGATCTAACCTCTTCTTCTTCCTAGTTAACAGATTGAAGATTCTTAAAAGCAGAAACAGCTATACCAGGTTCTGTAAAAGCAGGCACCTATCCCACTTCCGGGCACAAATCAAGGTTGTTCTTGTCTCATGCAGAGTTTTCTGCTTCATTGGCCCTTCAGGTGTTGCCATGTGCTGAATCCCCACTGATTTGTGCTGTAATTCTAATTACACAACAGATTTAAATGATTTAAAATAATTTAAGACATCTTGTTACATTTATGTTGATTACATATAGAAATTATAATACTTGAGGTATATTGAATTAAATAAAATATATTACCAATATTTATTATATCGCACTTTGCTGTAAAAATGGCTACTAGATCACTTAAAATTTCATTTCATTTGCATGAAATTTCTGATAGATAATTTCATTCAAGTAAATCATGGCCAGTTTATTTCCAAGCACTAGTAGTGGCATGACCCTGTTCCCTCAGTGAATAAGAGTAAATCTGTTTCATCTGGATACCAGGAAAATCTTTACTTTTCCAATAAGCAAAGCAAATGTAGGTAACTCAATGTAAAATGTATATATTTCCAATGATGTTGTAAAGCATCTTCACTGGTGATGGGCTTTGTTCCCCTTCTCAAGATTTCATTTACTTAAGATCCACATTCAAGGTTTTGGGTGGTACCACTAAACATATCCATTCTGAAGGGAGTCTCTTGTAATGTCACCTTTGGGTCCTGGTATGTAGATTTAGGGCATTTTGAAGTAGTTTTCACTTTTTTAAAATTGTCTTTCTCATCTACTAGAGAAATGGTATTTCTCTTCGTGAATAATTGATTCTGAATTTGGGTTTAGCCAGTTATATAAAATAAGGCCAGCATTAGGCCAACTTTAATAAATAAAGAGTGAATAGTCAATAGTTTATATCTTGTCTAGATCTCTGCAAAGGTGGAATATTCATACTGCAACTGCTACAAGCAGAAGTTAACAGGTGCTAGCTTCTCCTTTCTCCAGAGAATTTCCCTTAGCTCATGACAGCTTCACCTACAAATAGCCAGGCCCTTGGGAGCAGCTCTGTAAATAGTGGACTTAGAAGAGAGAGAATAAAGAGAGACAGTAAAGCCAGTCCTGTTTTGCCCAGATTGACCATTTTCAAGATACAATGCATACTCTAGAGATCCCGTGAGATCTGGGTCAGACTGAGTTGAGGTGACACCACGGCCTGGCTCCTCTCCCTGTGCTCTCCTGCTTCCTTCCCTCAGCCCTTTCTCTGCACAGTTTTGCTTTTCAATAAGCCACTTGGACAGGAATCTCTGTCTCAGGTTCTGCTTTCTAGGGACCTAATTTGATACACATGTTAAAGGAAATCAGCACACTCCATTCCAGTCTCTAAATGCATTTGTAAATGCAATCAATATCATCATAGCAATGTTTTTTATACAGTTACTGAATAGGTGATGATTCTTTTTAAATGAATTGGTGAAACAAGATTTCTTTTTTTTTTTAACTAGCAAATTCCTGACTCTAATTTTGTATAAGGAGGAAAGCTGTTCTGCTGTGTGAAAGTGAGACTGTGCCAATCCCACATAATCTGGTGTTGCTCTCAATCTTGACTGCATTTAAACTTTCAAACCACCTAAAAATAAAATGTTTGAACTAAGTAAAATGTCTTTTCCTTAAGATTAATTTTATCGCTACATCAATGAATAGGATCGAGGAACCATAGATGGAAGAGTGGTTTGGGATTATCATAAAATTGATTCCAGGCTCGACAGGGCTGTGAACTTGCTGAGAAAGTTCTCCGTAATTTCAGCCAGTTGCCCAGAGGAAATTAATATGTAGATGCTGGAAGCATAAGCGGACTTCTGCTACTGAGTCAGCTGCAGAATTCTGGTGGCAGAGAGGCTGGATATGAGTTTCTAATTAAGGAGTGGGAACTAAAGGAAATGAGTGCAGTCCCCAAAGGGTCGGATGCAGGCTTGGGTTTCCATGAGTGGAGTATTATAGTCAGAGCCCGTTTGTTCTGTCAGTCAGGGGAGAACTAGGGTTTTGGGCTCAGCATACAAGTTTTGTATAGGATTACTTGTGTTCTCTTCACATTTAAAAAAAAATTCATGAGAAAGCTATAATGTATATAGAGAAAATTAATGCTAGGTTTTTAATTTTTTGAAAAAATAAGTTGCACATATAGAAAGTAGGGCAGGGGTATGCTTTTCAATCATTAAGACCCCAGTGTTCTTAAATGAATCCAATGAATCTACATCTTATGTTGTATCTGTGAAGGACATATTCTCCACGATATTTCACTAATCCACTTTGAACACAGTCACTTCCTAGCTGTTTTTCTTCATTCAGAAAATATTTTAAAGTCCCCATTATACCTAAGACTCACTCCTAAATGTAATGAGTACTGACAAGGACGCATCATGTACAAATAAAACTTCCCATCAAAAGGAAAAGGGTGCATGTCAACATGTATACACACACAAACACACACACATATACACACATGCTGTGGAGATTTTTTAAAAGAAATGATTACTTTCAACTCTAGGGATCCCTAGTGAACAAAGAGGAAAATGAGTGATCTTATTATTATCAGCATTATCAAGTAATTGTACATGCTAAATAGAACAAATAGGATGATGATTCCCAGAATTAGTCTCTTCAGATACTAAACACACTGTTTGAATACTTTTAAGCACTGAAACTTTTTACAAAGACATTGAAAATCCAAGAAGTAGTTTGTAGAACAGTTCCAAGGATTTCGTAAAATGACTCACAAAATTTAAAGCTCTCATCAAAAATCTCTGGAGACAAAGTCTCAGGAAAGAACAATTCTGATGATATCTATTTATTAAAAGAATGCTTTTGCCAGCATCTCTTCAAAGTGAAGAATCTCATCTTGTGGAATTGAAATATTCAGGGTCACAGGTTTCTAAAATTCATCAAAAGCAAAAAGAGAGAAAAGGAAAATACATACTTATGGCTCATTTCTGCATCCCTGAAATACTTAGAAATGAGAAGAAGAAAAGCATGAAGAGGAAGAGAAGGAAAAAAGGAAGTTGGGGTAGGGAGAGGAGAAGGAGTCAGAAGAAAGAGCTGGAATGCTGGCAGATGAGCACAGATTTACTAATGATTTCAGAGAAGATCTATTCTTGTATGTGTTTGACAATATTTTCAAATAAAGAGAACAAAAGCCCTTTGTCTTTCAGGGTGAAAGTAAGGTAAGTTTGGGGGAGAATACCAAAGCATGACACATACCACATACCAGAGTGTTTATTTTTATTTTGTGCTGTTTGATATTGCTAGATATCGAGGTTTTTATTTCTTGGCTTGTGTAGGTGAAATATACCATAAAGGAGAAAAAGCGATAGGAAATAAGCTGTGAGTACATATCATTTTTAATTTATATTCATCAACTATTTATTGGTTATCCACTGTGAGCAAGACAGTGAGATAGACATCAAGGATATAAACACAGGTAAGATCCAATACTCAAGTTTTATAATCTTCTTATGTGTACACAGAAACAATTAGATGTCTTTCATCCAAATTTTTAAGACATGATACACAATACATCCCACATCCTTTAATAAGAGTCTCCCATGCATCTATGAATAAGGTGGGTGGTTTTGGGCTTTTGGGGGGTTTTTGTTTGTTTGTTTTTTGTTTTGAGACAGGGTCTCTCTTTGTAGTTCAGGCTGGTCCTGAGCTCACCCTCAAACTCTCATCATAGCAATCCTCCTGCCTCTGCCTCTAGAGTGCTGGGATTATAGGTGTGAGCCACCACACCCAGCACTGTATTGCTGCTGGGCATGAGTCTCCACACCCAGTATTGTATGTAGTGATCTGAGGATCAAACCATGGGCACTTGCGCTTGCAAGACAGGTGCCAAAATCACTGAGCTAAATCCCTGACCCTAAAGTGGGGTTTTATTATGTTGAGAGGTAAATAAATAGGAGCCCACAGAAGTTAGATAATCTGATCAAGATGTCCTCTGCTTAGTAATGGTTGGGAAACATCCTTGTATTTGTGCAAATCAGAGTTGGATGGAAGACTGCATTCACTGTGACTTTCTGACAGGAGAATGTTGTGGATGTTTTTCAAAGCACAGCTAGATGGAATAATGAGAAACACATAAAACAGCAACTTGACGAAGGGCACTTAGTGAGTGGTGAAACACTAAGAAAAGTTGAGATATAGACAAGAGATAATGCTAGGAAGCCAGTAGGATTCCAAGGGAATGGAAAAGTCTTGCTTAGATGGTAAGAAGACATTGATAATATTAAGGAAGATGATATCAAAGGACAAGTTCCACACAAGGAATCCTGAGACAAGGTTCAACTGAAATGATTTACTCAGAAAACACTCACAGGAGCCAATGAGTGGAAAAAGAAGGCAGAGAAGAGAAGGAGACCAAGCAAGGCAGTGTTTGGGGGGAAAGTTCCAGTCTCAGCCTGATCCTATAGTGCAACTTGAATTATACATTTGATCAAGGCAGACCACCTTGGATTCCTTCTTCCACATCCATCAGTCACTGGCTACATGCTGCCCCAGAGAGCTGTAAACTCCCAGAGACTTCTAGTTCTCTATGAGGATGGCAGAATTAAATCTAACATCCCAATAGCAGCCATCATAAAAACAGTGAAAAACTTGAGCAAAGCAACAGAAGCTGGAAAGTGGAACCCAGAGTATGGGCAGAGGCCAGTGATGTTTTCCATACCTAGTTGTACCCTATGTGTCATGTGCATTTACCAACTCCCCACATGAATGTAATCATTATGCATCAAAACATACACTAGTAAACATAAAAACAAAAACAGTGATATTTTAATGAATTGAACTGTTCAGGACCCAGGACCAAGGATTTAGCTCAGTGGTTCGGGCACCTGCCTTGTAAGCAAAAGGGCCCAAGTTCATCCCTGGTAACCACATACAACAGTGCAGTGCATGGAGACTCACACCCAGCAGCAATCAGAACCACATACCACAGTGCCAGATGTGGTGGCTCATGCCTGTAATCCCTGGACTCAGGAGGCAGAGACAGGAGTATTGCTGTGAGTTAAAGGCTAAGCTCAGGACCAGCCTGAATTACAAAAGTGAGACCCTGTCTCAAAAACAAAACAAAACAAACAACAACAACAACAACAAAAAAACACCACCACCACAACAAAACTAATAAACATAAAAACAAAAAACAGTGATTTTAAAGAATTGAAATGTTGAAAAACATTGAAAAATTTGAACTGAAAGACATTAAAATTTCTAGATGGATGGGGTGGGGAAGTAGTCTATTAAGAAATGGCAGTCTCGCAAGAAGAGATGAAAGGCCCATAAAATTATAAGACATCTGAACAAAAATGAGTAAGATTAAAAATTAGACCACTATGATGACAATTTGCAGATGAAGCATCCACAGCCAGGAAAATTCACATAGTTAGCAGAACTGAAACAGCATCTTTTCATTATGTTTCTAAATAAATTGTCCTGAGCCTACTGTGTCTCACACTCGCAACTTTGAAGTGGAATTCTCTTCAAACACGATGAAGATTAATTAGTGAGATTTTAATGTATTAACTATTACTCGAGGTTCCCTGTCTGTCAGCCTGTTTTCTGACTCCCTTTGCAGTTGAATGTGACTGAAGCCTGGTTCCTGAACAGAACCAAGACTCTCAGAAGCAACTTACCCAGACTTGGCCCATGTAAATTACCCAGGGGTCATTTGTGTACTTTTTCAACTTGCAGCCATACTTGAACTAACTCAAACAAACAGAGAAAGCTGTGGCAGTAGAATGGATCCTGGAGCATAAATTTTTGTTCACCAGCTGAATCAACTGTCTTTTCTTGAATTATACAACAAGAAAGAAATGACTACCTACATTAATCAAACTTAAGTGATTGTTTTAGCAAATACCTTTCCATGACTAATAAGTAAAAATAATTAGGCAAGGTGCAACAAGTGCTTTTTAACTTTTTAATTGACAAATTATAGTTTTCTATTTGTAAGATACAAAATGATATAAAGTTTTATGAATACAATGTAGAATTAAATCAAGACAATTAATATATCAATACTTCAGTTTTTGTGGTGAGAATATTTGAAATTTACTCATTGATTTTGAAATTATACATCATTTGCTATATCTACCATACTACATAATATATTTGAAATAAGAAAAGTAAGTCTCTCCTCTGATCGAGACTTTTTGCTCTTTCCCCAACATCTTTCCATACCTCTTGTTCCCTGGCTACTGGTAAACACCATTTCACATTCTGTTTTAGAGTCTACATATGAAAGAGAATGAGTCATACTTGTTTTTATGGGCCTGGTTAATTTTACTTAGTTTAATATTCGATCCATACCATCCCAAATGACAAAAACTCCTCTATTTCAGAACATTATCCCATTGTCTATACTACATTTTCAGATCTACACATCAGTCAGTGGATATTTATGTTGTTCCCATTCCTTGGCCCTCATAGATAGAGCACAGTATAAGCACAAACATATCTTCCACATGTTAATCTCAAACATTTGGGGTAAATATCCTTATGTAAGATGTCTGGACTGTAAGGTAATTCTATTTTTATTTTCTTGAAGAACCTCTGTTATTTTCATACAAACTGTACTAATTTATATTCCCATTACTAGTATCCAAAGATACTTATTTTGCTATGGTCAAGTATTTTTTGAACTATTGTACACAACTAGGCTAACAGAGTAGGAAACTCAAAAATAGGGAGAAAACAACCACAAAGAAAACCACAGTCATTATGAAAGTGTTTCCCTGAATCATAGCAAGAAAGAGAAAATGTGAACACAAGAGAAGAGCTGAAACAATGGAAATTCTTGTGTTCTCTCCCTATAAATGTGAATTGATTTTGTCAAGTCAATGTTTTAGAGTTGGAGACGTGACAGTGTCTTCTTTTATGTACCACAGGAAGAGAGGAGAGGGGGATATGACATATCCTAGCGTGAGACTTCCCCAATTATTATCATTTTTCTTAAAGTGACCCTGACTATAATTCTGGTTCCCTTATTAGCTTGGTAGCTTTGTAGCCTGTCAAAGCAAAAATATTCCTGGATGAACTTAAACAGAAAATTGTTCCAAGGCTACTGCAGTGAATGGAAAAGCAAGAACTGAGTCAGAATTCAATCTCATTCAAACAAAAGATGTGCATATTCAGACTTTTGCTGAAAAACAGATCATGGACAAAATCGAGAATTTGAATCAAAACTGTGCCTCAAAGGCCCCTTAGTCCCCCACCTGGCACTGTCAAAAGTACAGCCAGTCATCGCAGGCCTTCATGACAGAAAGTAGTTTCACAGTTTAGAGGGCAAGCTGCTCCCCTAACAGACATACAGGGTATTGGGAAACTATCTTCCCTGGGGAGTATACTTGAAAGACACGGCTCTCAGGGTGTTGAAAAAGGTAGTCTTGGGTTGAAAAACTGGCAAGAGGAATTTTTTTAAAAGGCCACCTCAAAGGTATAATGGAAGGATTTACAACAACTTATAGGAAGGAAAAGCACTAAGAAAAGAAAGATCAGGGATTATACCCAAGTGGAAGCTTATATAAAGTTTAGTCCAACTGAGGGAACAATAAGTCTCCTCTAGAGTTCTCTGTGCTGGGCAACATCCACATTAAAAATGCAAGGTTTTGTGGTTGGCCACTCAGTGACTTTTTATTTAACAATATTTCTGGTAGGATTTTAAGCCTGTGGTGAGTTACTACTTTAAACATTAAACGGAGCCCCAGTGAACACTCAAAATGCCTACTTCATAGCCACAGTTACTGTACAGCAAAACTTTTACGTAAATCAAGAGAAAGGCATTGAAAATGTTTAGAACAGCAACATTAATTGAAGCAATGAGACAAAGGGAAGGGAGGCATTTCAAATTTCTGTAACATATTTTTGTATTTAGTCATAATGCATCTATACATTCTTTTCTCAGAATAGCATGTGTCTTGGAACAAATTTTTATTAGGTTCTGGTGGGACAGATGGTGGAATAAAGTGTGAGTCCCTTGGGGTGCTGAGAAATCAAGAGAGTTGGGACTGCAATAAAACACGAGGAAGCAAAACCTATATAGATGGTAAGTGAGGAAAGGGGAGTGAAACTAACACTAATCATAGTAATTGGGAAAGCAAGATTAGAAACTAAAAATTCTCATGTCCATGCCAGGGCACATCTGTCTACACTAAACGTGTGGATGTAGTCAAACTATCTTGAATGTGGGACTGCGGCAAATGAGAATTTATTATTATTATAAGAATTAATTCTTGTTCTTTGAAAATTATTCTTGGCTGAAGCTTTTCATTTCAGAAAAGTAAAGTAATGTATCACTTGGTGGCTGAAGTTATGAATTGAATATTGGACACTGTATCTTCTTATAAGAGATACAAGGCAAAGGAAGTGCTGTAGACTAGTTGTTTCATCCACAATGAGAATAGATCCTTTTAGATCCTGAAGGATTCTGCTATGCGTCAAATAAAATCAACTAGGCAGAGAATAATGTCATAGTTACAAATCTTAGTTGTCAATAACACTGAAGTACTAATAAAATGTTTCCCAAGTGGATCTTCTTGGGGAGAAGAAGCTGCTTAATCTATAAGCATTGCATGTGTGCTTATGTCCCTCCATCTGCAAATGAGAACTGTATTTAGGGTGACATGTACAGTGAAGTTCAGGGTCAGCGACTGGAAATCCACAATGTTGATTGAATGTGTAACAACATATGGATTAGTTTACTTATTGACTGCAGTGTACCATATGAAAATTGTGTTTGCAGGTCAGTGTAAACCACTCAAAAGAAAGTCAGTGATGACTTTTCACCAAAAAGGATAAAACAAGGAACAGCTTAGACTGCTGTCCTGTTGTGACTCAGTGGGCTCAGTAGAACCCAGGGACATTTTCTGTGGCTTTTGTGTATTTTTGTTGGAGTATGCAGCAGGCAACAGAAAATAAAGTGCTCTTGAGGCTTTGTAAAAGGGTTTCTTGCCTGAATCCCCTGAGAGTGGCTTTGATTATCACTGTTCCTATTATCCTTGAAAAGAAATTTGTACTATTCTTGTTTGGCCCATCTTTCCTCTTTGTTATTTCTAGTTTGGAAATTTTCTATTAAGTCATATGCAAAAAGGTTTTACCCTAGGGCTGATGGGTTACAATGAAGGCAGGGAAAACAGTGGAATTGAACTCATTTTTATACTCAGCCCTTCTATGTGGTAACCCCTGAAGTCAAATTTCAAAATGTTTAGATTTTGTTAACAGCTTGAGGGCAACTCCATTAATAAAGGCTCCTCATCAGTATGCTCCATAAAGTTCACAGCTATTGTTCTCAAACATTAGGACATGTACAATTCATGAAGACTCTTGAAATAAATGCAGACTTATTGGAGGTGGTGGTGATGTTGAGCATGAATTCTGATTTACCTATGAAGATTCTACTGGAGGCTGACCTTGATGATTTTGCCCTAATTAACTATCCACATCTTTAGAAGTCTCCATCTGTGGTTTATCATTCTATTCCTTTGCTGGTGTAATCACTTAATGTATACATTAAAATATCTAAATTCTTGTGATCTGTAGCTCTTGCTAAGAATGCAAAATCATCACTAAGAAAGAACAAGCAATGTGTAGATGAATCAAAATAGATGAATTGCACAGATATTATATTTTGTTGAGTGAAAGAAATGACACACAAAAGAGTTCATACTGCATGCACCCATTTAAATGAAACTCAAGAACAGGTAAAACTAATAACTGGTGATTCAAAACATCATCTCTGGTTGCTAATGAAGTCTCATGGGCTGTCTTGTGTTCTGATCTGAGGAGTGATTGCATGGGTTCCATATATACTAAAAAGAATCCTAGAGCTATTGACTGAAGATTTCCACTTCATACACATTGCACTGTGTTCCAGTTTAATCTCACACAGACACAGATATTACACACATATGTGCTGAGGAACTTCAGCCAGTAAAAATATCTTCTCATTAATTTTGTTGCTCCCCTTCATGATAGTGGTCACTCCTGCTGAGATGGTTACATGGTCAGATTAAGTTACTTCCTTGCTCAGGTTTTCTGATGGCTGCTCTCTCTGAGTAAGAAGCAGTGGTTAAAGGTGACCACACAGCCCTTGACAACTCCCCTTTGGTGTCACCTTGGCCACTCCACTTTCTGAGTTCACCTACGATCTGCTCCAACCACATGGGCTCCTTGGCTGTGGGTATCATTGCTTCAGATATGACGTCTCCTGGGATCAACCTGCTACAACCTATGTGGCTTGTGCCCTCCCATCCTTCATCTTTTCTCCAACAGCTTTTCTCAGTAAGAACATCTCTACTCACTATCGTTAAATTTGTAGCTTCCAATGCCAAGTCTTTTCCCCATGTTTATGTTCTTTTTTTCCTTATTTTTCTCTAGAATTTCTATCAAGTTGAATATTTGTTCTTCCCATGAATATGTACATTTTATGAGTCCATAGTTTTGCATGTCTGTTTTTCACTACTATCTCAGCCTATTATAGATTCTTTTTTTTTTTTTTTTTTTTTGAGACAGAGTCTTGCTTTGTAGTTCAGGCTGGTCCTGAACTCAGCCTGGAACTCAGCAATTTAGCAATCCTTTTGCCTCTACTTCCAGAGGGCTGGGATTATAGGTGTGAGCCACCACGCCCAGCATTGTGGTATGTGATATTGATTGCTAGTGGGCATGAGTCACCACACTCGGTATTTCTATATATGGTTACTGGGGCTTGAACCCAAGCCCTTGCTCTTGCAAGGCAGGCTCTAAAACCACTAAACTAAATCCTCAGCCTTTATTTTGATTTTTTGTGGTACCAGGGATTGAACTCTCTCAGCCTATAATACAATACCAGGCACATAGTAGGAGCTCAACAAACATCCATTCAGTGAATGAATAGTTAATTGAATACAGGCATTTGTGGCCTATGTCTCAATTGAACACTACCTACCATAAAAACTAATTGAATGTAGATTAGCTTCTTGTCTGTTTAAGCAATCACATCTCTCTCTTTATATATACCATGCTTATGATCAATTTCAATCCCAGATCTCTTTAATATGAACTTCTGCCAAGCCAGGAGTTCCCTATTGTGTATTCACAGAATTATTTTTAAATTCCCACACATAGCCCATTATAAACTTCATCTTGTTATTTTAAACTCAATGGCTCAAGTGTGCCAAGAGATAATTCTGGATCTTGATTTTGACATATCTTATATTAACATTGTCTGTTAGCCATGATAAATGGTTATATTTGACTTCATTTAAGTTCATTATAATATTTAATCAGACACAGCAAATTAAAAGGCCCTGTGGGCTATCAAAAGAGAAGTTGGTGCAGATTGCATTTTCCAAAAATAGCTTCCCAAAATATATGCTCTTTTTACACAGTGATGATGAAACCTATCCATTGAGAGTTTGAGCCTAAGTCCTTTTCCCTTGAGCCTGAACAGAACTTTCGAACTGCCTAAATAAGTAAATTGTGGAAGAAGTAACTCTATGTGACTTCCATAACTTAGTGGTGATATTCTTCCTTCTTGCCTCTGTCATTCTTGGAACATGCACTTTGGGCCCTGAACTGATGAATTAAAAGCTCAGCTAGACTGTGACCACCATACTGGCCTTAATCTCACAGCTATATAGAAAGATTAAGCCTGAGGTATTCAGACATGGGAGACCTCCCCACAACGCTGCTGTTTCCATTTCTGCAGCCAGGGAGTGAAAATAAGATGATTCTTGTCCAATTCACCAACTGCTTGCAACATAAGGAAAGTCTATGAACTAGAACCACTCAACTGAATCGTCCCAAACCCCTGATCCACAGGGGCAGGAGAAGTAATAAGAAGTTGTAATATCTTTAAGCTGCCAACTTTTGGGATTATCTGGTTATAGCAATAGTGACTAACCCTTTTGTGTAGCTGTAGATACATGGCTGATATTCTGTCATGGGAAGCAATTGATTCTACCGAATTGGTTCTTGGATGCTACATGTCAGAAATACTTCAGATAGTAAGAAAGCTTAATATGTTCTGTGCAAAGACTACATTGTCTTGTGTAGTAAATCTTCAAACCATGGGCTCCTTGGGATAAATCAGAAAGTTGGTATAAGAGAAAAGAGGGGGAAGTGACTGTATAGCAAGTGTTTAGAAATTGAAGAAAGAATAAAGATAAGATGTGATTTGTAGTTTGCTTAGAGTGAGCCTGATTTGTCATTTATTTGAAGGGAATTTAAAGAAACAGTTCCCTTTGCATAGTGTTGTACTCTCTGCTGACACAAATTCTATTTTCCAATCTCCCCAGTATCCATCCTCTTGTTTTAAGTCTGATGATGCCACTGGAAACACTATATTCTAGTGAGTTTTGAGTTCTAAGGCAGAATGTTACCTCTTAATAAGTTTGCCTGTAATTTATATTCTCCCATTTAAGTGATAAAAAAGCTCAAACCTTTTCATTTTCTCTGGCAATGTTTCATGTACTATACCCTTTGGATCCCTTTCAGTTAATGTTTTTTCTTGCCTATGCTTTTGGCTGTAGTCAGCCTCACTTTATTTAAAGGAAATTCTGTCTCAAGTTTTTCATTGGAAGAAGATATTTGCTGCCCTTCTGTGCCTTTACTTATTTAGCTGTCACAACATCAATATTTTAAAATGACTTTGTTCATATTAATCAGTTTCTCAAGCATAACTACAGTTCTTCTGAGTTTACGCTCTTCAAGAACAGACAATTCACCCCTGCTTTTTTTTCCATCTTCCCTCTTTATGGAAATTCTCTGAACCAGTTTAATTATAATTTTAGAAATGTCAACTATCAGACATTTATTTAACCAGTGTGGTATACAGAATAAGAAAAGCTAGTCACAAAAGATTGTAATTGGCATATTTTTTGACTAATAGTGAGGGGATGACTCCTCTTATTTACCTTTTGTGTAGAATCTGACCTGCACTCAAGTATCAATCGCCAGTAGAGAAGAAGATAATGATGGTGTTAGCCTGTGGCACTCATGTGTTGAAAAATTAGCTCCATATTAAAATAATGACAGAGTTACTTTTACAGTAGTTCTAAAGTCAAAGTGTAATGCCACACATCTTCTATTCAGAATCTTAAGGAAGCCACTGGGCACTTGAAGATAGGTCAGCAATGAAGTGATTCTAATAGCTTCTCTCCAGTCAGTCGCATAGGGAAGGGTGGGGCTTACTCCTGAAGACAGGAAGTGCAAATGAGCTGCCAACAGAAAGCAGGAAGTGAAAGGAAAAGGGTAGGTCATAACAAGTTGTATTTTATAGAAGTAATTCCCGTGCCTGTACTACATGTCTCAATAATATTCTATTATTGATCTATCTGATTATCAGCTCCTCTTTCTGTGGGAAGAAATAAGAAATAAAATGAAGAAAGATCAGAAAGTCTTATTCAGATATTTCCCTTCCTGAGAAGAAGAAGAAGAAGAAGAAGAAGAAGAAGAAGAAGAAGAAGAAGAAGAAGAAGAAGAGAAGAAGAAGAAGAAGAAGAAGAAGAAGAAGAAGAAGAAGAAGAAGAAGAAGAAGAAGAAGAGGAAATTACTTCTGGGTAGGACAAAACAACTACTTTAGAAATCTGGCTATTATTGTTCACCTGCACAATCTTTCCTAGACTTCTATTTTGCCATATTTAGTTACGTTTCGCAGTTTCAATACTTAAATTTGAATGTGAGTGACCCTTTAAGACAAATATAACAAACCACCTTAAGAGTTAATATTTTAAAGCAGCAATCACTGTTTGTCTCTTGAGAGGCTACAGGTTAATTGCTGATCTTGACCTGAAGCATTTATTCATCTTCACTCACCTAATGGATCACCTGGAGGATGGCTGGCCTCAGATGTGATGACACTGATCTTCCATGTATCCAGCCAATCTCACCAGCAGACAAGGACAGGGCTGTGTGCAGTTACTAGGTTTCTTTTTTTTTTTTTTTTTTTTTTTTTTTTTGAGACAGGGTCTCGCTTTGTAGTTCGGGCTGGCCCTGAGCTCAACCTCAAACTCATCACAGCAATCCTCCTGCCTCTGCCTCCCGAGTGCTGGGATTACAGGCGTAAGCCACCACGCCCGGCACTGTGGTATGTGCTACTGGTTGCTGCTGGGCGTGAGTCTCCACACCCAGTATGGTATGTGGTTACCGGGATCGAACCCGGGTCCTTGTGCTTGCAAGACAGGCACCGGAATCATTGAGCTAAATCCCTGGCCCCCAGGTACTAGGTTTCTTCTTGCTCCCTTGACTGAACTCAAAAAGCCCATATTCACACCAGGAAAAAAAATACAATATAGCAGAAAAGAATTGAGCAATCCTGTTAATTGGAGCTATGAATCCAATCAAGAAGAGTCCTGGATCAGGAGAGTCATGATATCATCTTAATTCTTACATCATCTCCATAAAACTTCTCATGGCAATGGCAACGTTCTGTATCTACATTTCATGTCTTAATAGCTTACAATATACTAGTCACTGTTCCTAGTATTTCACTTTAAATCAAGGAGTGAAAATTTTGCTGAGCAATTCCTGTAATAGGTCTAAATGTTCCATCAATTTGATATATTTAAGACATTCCTGTGCCTTCCTGGTAACTAACTTAAATTCATTAGGTCCAGCTCAGTCATTTTACTTTTTGGGTGACTTCTAAGCCACCTAATAATGGAGAAGGTGATCTGTTCCCTCCTGCTAGCCCTGCTGAAAAATAACAATAAAGTCAAATCTAAGGCCTAAGTCTGGCTCACCTACTTTTTTGGTTTTGCTTATAAGATGATTTTTATTCTAGTATTTCATTAAATAAAACTACGAATAAGCATGATTTCTACATTTACTTAGGTGGTCTGTATATTTCATTATTTTTCTGACAAAGAGAAACAGAGAAGGAGTGATAGAGCTGAAGGACGCAGTCTGCACCAATGTTGCACTAATCACTTCATCTTGGAAGTCATGACCCTTCCCTTCTGAGCACTCTTTGCATCAAGGAAATCATAAAAACAGTCAGAGCTCATTGGATTTCAGGGGACAGGAAATAAGCTTCATAACTTTATGAGAAAGTGGAAGGTTCTAAAAATCATGTTAGACCAAAAATATTGCTGAGGTCATTTTTGAAAGTAGTTTATCCATACCAAACTTCACATAAACCTTCACAATTTTGTTTAGAAATTCTGGGGATCCAAGTAACCGTTTATGGACATATTATATATCTTGGTCCATTGTCCCTATTCAGTGATGCTAATGTTAATTATATTTTTCTCTAACTATTTAATTTTTTTCTAAAATTTGGATGTCATTAACTTTTTGTTTTGTTTTGTTTAATTTTTCTATTAACTTAAAGAGTACATTTTAAATATATATTATGATCACATTCATCATTGGGAATTTGTACCTGTTTATGATACATCTTGGTTCTTATTTTTTCCCATTCCTCTATCATCCCTTCCACCCACATACAAAAACTTTGTTTTCCTATTAACAAAACCTTTGTTTCCATGTTTTCCTTCTTTTCTTGTATTTTTTCTTTTCTTCTTTCCTTTCTTCTATGCCCCCATCCTCAACCCTTCTGTATTTTTTCTTTCTATTTTACATATGTGTATTTTATGGTCCTCTTTTACTCTTGCAGTTTTCACACCAGAGAAACTCTTTGGTATTTGCATGTATGTCCTTCTTATTTCACTTAAGAGTATGGCCACAGGGTGTACCCATTTAGTTATGCCTCTAGTTTATTATTACTGATAAATGAGTAGTACTCAATTTTTTTTCTTTTTTTTTAGGTTTTTTGAGACAGGGTCTCGCTTTGTAGTTGAGGCTGGCCCTGAGCTCAGCCTCAAACTCACATCACAGCAATCCTCCTGCCTCTGCCTCCCGAGTGCTGGGATTACAGGTGTGAGCCACCATGCCCGGCACTGTGGTATGCGGTACTGGTTGCTGCTGGGTGTGAGTCTCCACGTCCAGTATTGTATGTGGTTACCGGGGATCAAACCTGGGCCCTTGTGCTTGCAAGATAGGCACTGGCACCACTGAGCTAAATCCCCAGCCCTCAATTTTTTTTTTCTTAAAAACCACATCTTTATCAGGTAACCAGTTGACAAGCATTTGGGTTTTTCCCAACATTTAGCTATTAAAAACTGTGCTGCTACTGACATGGGTACATGTATATCACTGTGGTATGATGCTTCTAATTCTTTTTGAAGATACCCAGTTGGTAAATAGCTGGGTCAAACGGAACTTTTCTAAGAAAATTTTGAAGAATCTCCACACTGATTTCCATAGCACTTGAACCAGTTTAAACACCCCCAACAGTGGGGAAGTGTTCCTTTATCCCAGCAACCTGACCGGCATTTGTTGTTGGTAATTGTCTGAGTATAAGCCATTATTTCTAGAGTGAGATGGGATCTCAGTATTGTTTACATCTATTCTTGAATTACCAATGATTTTTAAAATATTTTCATATATTATTAGCTGCTTCTAATTCTTAACCTGAGAAATATCTATTTCTGATATACATGTTGAATTAAGTCTTTAAATATGGAAATTCTGATTTTGTTGTTTTCTTTGATAAGGTTGGCTAAGCGTTTGTCAATTTTATTTATTCTTTCAAAAATGAACTTCAATTTGTTGATTTTTGTATCATTCTTTTAGTTTTCATTCCATTCATTTCTGCTCTATTCTTTATAATCTCCTCCCTTGTAAGAGCTTTGGGTTTGTCTTACTGTTCTTTTTGTAGTAGTTTAAGGTCCACTATTTGGTAGTTTAAGAGTTTTTAATCTCCTGACTGTTTAAATCTGTATCATGGTTTCCATTTTTCCCTGTGCAGGGAATTCTTTATCTTCATCATGGCTCTGAACTCCTCTGTATTGCTATCTATTTCTGAGCATGTCTTCTGTTTTGGTGACTATCTGGGAGATTATATCTCCTCTGATTTTTTCCTAGAGCCTCGTTCACTTCTTTTGTTACTTCCTGTACTACCATTTCTGGTTGCTCAGGTGGTTATTGGATTTTTCTACCCCTTTGTCCCCAGATCTTGTCTTTGATGATCTGGAAGCCCGGGTTTGTATCTTATTTAAGTGTCTTTTCTCTTTTTTTGTTGTTGATGGTTTCTGTTTATTTTTTTGTGTTAGCACTTATATATTATTTGTTGTATCTTCATTTCTAGTATCTGTAACCCTTAGGGAATCGTTATTTTTAAGAGGTATCTCCAAGTATTGCTTATTTTAAGATTTCTGTCTATGATGAGCCTTAAACAGTCTTCACTGTAGTGTACCAAAAAAGATCATTGATTAGAAGACTCATGCTTTGTTCCAAGTGATACAGTCAGCATCAGCCATATCATCAAGTACAGATTAAATAATCATAAATTGTGGTAGCTATTAGTCTGTCCCCTTTTACTGCATGAACTAGATTGAAATCAAGAACCAACAGAAATACTTTTGTAATAAATAGGCTCTTTAATAAAGTGAATTTCTCCCTTGGAATGAAGACTTAGAGGAGTTGGGGGTTAGAGAGAGAGAAAGAAAAGGAAAGGTTAGAAATGGGACTGGAGGACACAGGGGGATTATAGAAACTTCAAGAAACTGGTGAAGACAGGAGGAAAGAGAAAAGTAAGGAACAAAAATAAGAGTGGAGCAACCTAACAACAACAGGAAAAGTGGAAACTATTGCTTCCTATAAAAATAAGAGCAGTTGTTAAAAGAAAAAAAAAAAGGACGACAGAGGGAAAAAGAAAGGAAATGAAGGAAAAAAAGGAGAGGAAAGAAAAAGGTAATCCAAACAAATCAAAACCACAGAAAAAAAAAAAGAAAGAAAGAAAAGAAATACAAAAATAAAAACAAACTCAAATAGGCCCTTGTCTCAGCTGTCAGTAGTAGAGAACCTAGATGGCAACGTGCAAGAAGTGGATTAGTCATAGAAACTGGCCACACTCCACTGAGACTTAGGCTACGTTCTGACTGCTGGGCCCCAGTTAAGCTCCTTGGCTTCCAGTGCATTTGATCTCGGCAAGGTCCTAGTGCAGGTTCAAGCCACCCTTCCCCAAAGAGCGATTGGATTCTTGTAAGGAAGCCTGGTCCCACCAACTCACCAATGGCTATAGTCCACTGGCTTTCTTCACTTTCCCAGTAGGCTTCACTTTTCATCAACAAGTCTCAGAGAGGCTATTTTTCTGCTCTTCACCACCATTCTATATTCTTAAACTCCCAACAGCGGTCTTTGTGGCTTCAGTGTCTCTGCCATGCTGATCTGGATCTCTGCCTGGTGGCAGTATGTCCTTCCATTGAGCACCTTGTGTTGTATTTATTCTGACTGGCAAAGCAACTTTCTTGCATCACGGTCTGCCCACACCTGTACACTTCTGTCAGCAAACATATTTGTGGGCTCTCGTGGCATGCAGTAAAGACTTCCATCTACTTCCTAGTGGTTTCTTCAGTGCTCTTAAAGTTTAAGTGACAAAGTTGTTCTGATTCAAGGTGTACAACTTGATGTACATACATAAGCACTGTGAAAAGATTGTACCAATCAAGATCTTCAACATATCCATCACCTCATCTTTCCCTGTGTCTGCAACAAGGACACTTAGGTATCTTCTAGTAAATTACAACTATGCAGTAGATAATTATTATCTTCATCATCTTATAACTTTTACCAAATTCTACCCATGTCTCTCTCTTTCAGGTAGTTTTCTGCATTTTTGTGTGTGTATTTGACTGTTATGGATTCCACATTTAAGTATCAAGATGCAATAGTTGTCTCTTATACCAGGTTTATTTGACTTTATGCCAGGTATCCCAAGTTCATCCTTGTTATCACAAATGGAGAGATTTCTTTATTTTTAAAGGCCAAATAATATTATCATAATATGTATCATATATATGTAATTTTTCACTATTCATCATCTATTGATGGACTATTACATTGATTCCACATCTTGGTTTTTGTAATTATGCTTCAGTGTCCATCAATTTGCAGCTATTTCCAGGAGTCGGTGATTTCTTTGGGAAACACCCAGCTGTAAGTGCCTTAGTACTGCCACTTTCCATAAAATATTTACCTAAAACAAATGCAGCACACTGCAGCTAACCAGGAATCCTCAGGTAACTAGTAATCCTTTTCCTAATCTGATAAATGCTAATTGTTTATGAAACAGACATAAGGTACTGCTCTTACCCAAGAAGAGGACAGAATCTTCTCAGTTCGGTACCCTGTGCATTCAAATTAATCAAGGGCTCTTACCTATTTTTACCAATAGCAGTACTTTGAATGTCATTAATGTCACCAAGGAAGATTCATTTTTAAAATCCATTGTGATCATTAAGAAAATTACTAATCTCACTGAAGGAAATTGATGTCTATCATCAATTATGCTAATTAACAAAACCTTAGGTAGTGTTCTGGGATCGGTGACACTGAACTCACCCTCAGTAATCGCCCTCAGTATGTGATCTTTGATGGAGTCCTAATGGCCTACCTGGCAGGTGGACTACATTTCATCACAGTTCCCTGTCCCCATGGTCTGGATTATAATGAATGCACATTTGTATATATATTTTTATACTGAGATATTCTAAATTGCAGACTGTCTAGCCTAATTGTAAGGTAAAATTCATACTCATGCATCTAGGTATAAATTAAAATTATGAAAAACATTCCTTTTTTAAAAAAGCCTGTTTATATTTTGTAAAAAATTTTCCTAACAATTTTTAGTTAATTGGAAATTTTAAACTTTATTTTATTAATATGTAATCATTTCTATTAAAGTTGTGAGAAAAAATTGGGAAAAATTCCTTATATTATATTATTCTATTATAGTATTCTATAATACTAGTATTACATTACAGATTATATTATAGTATTCTTCCTACTGTATGTTATATTGCTTAAAGTCTTTACATATTAATTTACCTCTTTTTTTCAGGAAATAAAAAACTATCTTATTTAAATGATTCTTTGGTTATAATTTTTCCATTCCATATTTAAGTTTTTAGTTTATTCATTTGGTGAGCTGTATTTTATGCATGGTATTTTATAACTGACCATATACTTTAACAATAAAGCCTGACATTTTAATTTGAGTCATGTTTCATTCAGTAGGAATACAAACTTTTGGTAATTTATTATTAATATTATTCAGAAAGGTTATTGGATTGATATAATTTCTGAGCGTTTATGTGGTTAGGATATTATTTTTCTGCCTTTCTAGGAATAGTAATTCAATTGTGATAAAATTATCCATCCCTAAACTTCACAATATTTTTTCTAGAATCCACTCTAT
Source organism: Petromus typicus (assembly GCA_004026965.1). Lineage (NCBI taxonomy): Eukaryota > Metazoa > Chordata > Mammalia > Rodentia > Petromuridae > Petromus > Petromus typicus. The sequence goes on from PVIR01005850.1 coordinate 45,484, forward strand.
TATCAGCTAGCACATTTTTAAGGTAACTTGTGTTTTTTAACTTTATTATTAATAGATTATTTTTGTATTCTATTAATTCAAAAGTGTATCCAGCAGTTGTCTAGTTGAGGATCTTTTTCTCACTGGTTTTCATTTGATTGTTGCCCTTGGAAACATGACTTTGTTAAGACAGCACGTTGTACATTCTTGGGCTCTTTGTACAATTTACATCTTCGTTGTTTCTAGCTCTGCTTTTTCTTCCTTTTGTCTCATCAGATATATTTTAACTCTTAAATAAGGTATTCATTCTTGAGTTATTTGTATATCATTTCTACAACTTGTTTTTATCTCTTTATTTTTTTCCATAAAGTTTGGGAGAAAAAGAGTTCTCAGTTCTGGCCTTCATGTTTTTCTGTTCCATGGCAGATGAGATTCCCAGTGCTACTGAGTCAGCACTTTGTCACTTCTGTGAAAATTTCTATCAGAATTTGCTATGTCAGTGTCTTTAAAATCCTTCCCTTCTCCTCATTACTTCTGTATCACCTCACTGTTTTATGCCTAAAACTAAAATTCTGTGTTCGTCTTTGTATTATTTCTTATGGCTTTTTATTTCTATTTTACACAGATTAAGATTCAATCTTAATTGACTCAAGACTATATCAATAGGATTTTAAAAAATGGAAAAAAGCTTTTGTATATAGAGGTGGGGTGTAGTGTGAGCAGGGAACAGAGAAAAGTAAGGACTGTGATTTAGCATATACAGGTTTAAATTTTTAATATTAATGTGATTGTAATATGTAAAATGTATGAATATACTCAGTTAAAAAGATCTGTCTCATATTCATTGACACCTTTACTAGTCAGAGGCATAAACAAAATAACCACACCAATAATTACCTACTGAGTTTCCCTGACAGTGTGTAATAGGGTCCTACTTTAATCTCTGCAGTAAAGACTCCTTATGAAGTGACATTTGGACTGAAATCTGAACACAAAGCAAGGAGTAGGCTCACTGGAGACAGAGTGGATTAGTCTGCTAAGCAACGTCTGAAATTCACCTTCTTCCAGTGTGCTCAGACTGATTTTTAGGATCAAATCCTCTTTGCCTTGATCAGTAGTGATTTTAAAGAGAATTTATGTTAGTGTTTCTGTTTATCCTTGTTCAAGGTGCATTTTTCTCTGGACTTTAGTTAGGGCATAGACTCTGCAAACTGGTTAAACCATCAGTCTGTCCACTTTGGTTATGGTGAAAATCCTTTCTCATGTCAAAGATAGATTGTGAGCTAATTCTAATGTGTGTGCTTTCGAGCCTATCTGTGAATTCATCTAGTATGATGTTGCTGAGTGGACAGTATCTTCTCTCCACAATGCAGATTTGTCACTAAAGAACACTCAGGCACTAAGGTGGCTGCTGGCTTTTCAGTCGAGTTAAGTGGCAAACCTGTATAGGTTAGGGTTGAACTGGCAGAACACATTTTCTTTTTCTTTTTATCTCAGTTTCTGGAGGCCCTGAAGCAAAACATGAGCGATCCAACCTCCAAGGCTTCTGACTCCTGAACCTTCTTTGTTTTGTTTTAGGGTGGTGTAATCATTTTGTTTCGTTTTAGTTGTTTCACGTGTGTGTGTGTGTGTGTGTGTGTGTGTGTATGTGTGTGTGTGTGTATTTACAGTACATAAAAAATTGTAACAGATGCTATTTGAAACAAGAAGACTGAAGGTATTTTTATTTTGCAAAATTTCTTGCAACTAGTAAATTTAAAGTCAAACATTATTTTAGTGAGTTAAAATACCTTTAGCAGCAAAGGCCAAAAATCTGATTGGAAAGTGAAGTCAGTATTTGTAATTAACCCATTATTTTATTGTCTAATATGAACCTGTGAGTTTGGGGTAATATAGAGAGATGAGGATGAGAAAAGATTGAGTTCTTTGTAAGGAATGAGGAGGGCCAGCCCTGACATCACATGTATCCCTCTTGAAATCACTTTCCATTTTTGCCAAAGGAAGAATTCAAATAAGAAACGGGTTCTTGAGCTGTTCTGCAACACTTTTAAGGCCTTGCCTCTCCAAATCTACTCCTGAGTGCAGAATTACAGGGCCTATCCCAGCATTAGTGGATCGTAGTCAGAATTTTGACAAGATTCCAGGTGATACCTGCATTCTTAAGTTTGAGAAACATGAGACATCCATGAGTTGATGGTATGAGAGAGGATGAGGGAAATGAGGGAAAAGGGAACAGAATAAGATGGAAGTGAAGTTGTCTTCAAGGTACTCACCTCAAAGTGCTTCAAACAAGCCAAGCCTGCTTTTTTGTCTTTAAAAGATTACTGAGATGATTCCTTTTGGGTTCTAAGGAAACAGGAAAATAACTAGATATAGGAATACAATGTGCAGTGATCAAACCAAGATAGTCAACAATACCATGGTCCCAAGCATTAATCATTTCTATGTGGTAGAAATTTTGTACACTCCCAGCTATCTTGAAACATATCATTGATTTTTGTAGCAAAGTTACCATGGTTTGATATCAAAAACTGAATTAGTTTTTGAGTGTTTTTTTGTTCCATATCTAACTTCTTCCTTTTTTACTCCCTCTTCCAAGTCATGTGTGATCACTATTCTGTATTTTTCCCTATATGACGTGGATTTTTAGTTTCCAAAAATAGATAAAAACATAGATGTTTGTCTTTATGTGTCTGGATTAATTCATTTAACATAATGACCTTCATTTCCTTCTATGTGGCTGCAAAAGACAAAATTCCACTGACAAATCCTTCCACAGAAAGAAAACTGGGTTAATGCTATTAACATTCTTTCTGCTTACAAGTTCCATAAATATACTTTTTCCAAGTCAAGAAACATTTTATTTGCATTAGAGCGAAACAGCATCAAGCATATACTTCTGAATACCTAGAGCCTCAGTGGAGTTTGGGGTTAGCTTGAGCTGCAATTAACAGAAATGCAGGAGGTTTGCCTGCTATCAGCAGGAAGAAATTGGACTTGTGTCTTCCCCAAGGCCCAGGAGAAAGCCACACTGTGGATTCCTGCAGAGCTCAGGAACTGTGGTGAGACAGTTCATTCATACTCCCTGTCGTGGAGCCAAGATTTAAAGCATGTTAAATGTATGCAAAAGGCATTGAATGGTTAAATGGAATATGATTCCTGCAATACAAAGATTTATTTTTGCTTGTTTTATGAGATGTATTATTTGTGCTTCTTTTGCCAAAAAATTTCAAATATTAACTTATTTCTCAGGTATAGCCACAGTAATCATGTAATTACCATAAAATTCACTGCTTTATAATGATACTTATTTCCTCACAAATGAACAAATGAACTGGAGATTTGCTGGTCTTTACCAGGCTGGCTGAGCTGGCTAAGTTTCCTTCTGTGTTTGAGGTTTACCAGCTAGCTGACTGGGGCCAGCAAGAACACTGTGGCCTCTGTTGAGATGACAACTCTTTTCTCTGAGTCTACTGCGTCTATCCACTGGGATAATCTGTGCCTGTTATCCAGCAATGGTACAGAAGCAAGAGAGAAGTAGTAATGCTCAGGGATCCTGCTTTTTTACTTTCTTCCTATTTGCTGACTTCTCATTGGCCTAAATAGGTCACATGGCCAAATCCAAACTGGAGTGGCAGGAGCTTGAAGGTAATGTGAGTGAATGAATGTACAGAATGCATTAATTTAATTTAATAAGTCATTTAAATATCAAGCTACCACACATGATCTCAAATGGGAATTAGCAGGAACCTGGTTGAAGAAGCTCTGAAAAAAATCGGAGTGAGATAAAAATGGAGTGTCAGAATAGCAATACCTCTGAGAGATGGGTTTTGCTGAACTGTAAGAAATGCTAAGCACTGGTGCAAAGTGGAGCAATCAGTGGCTTTTAAGTAGCCATTGGGATTAAGATAACATGAGGAAAAGCACATGGAAAAGTTCTGTATGTTTCTATTTTGCATTAGGAGAAACCATGTCATTTCTCTCATATTAAGTCACTAAACAAAGGCCATATTATTGCTCAGTTGGTGTATAGCTAGTCCAGCTTTACTCAGTACTAATGTGATATTTATGTGTGACCAATTATTTCTGCCAAGTCTTTCTTCCATGGTCTACTTAAGACTTCCTGTCATGCATTGCCTTTAAAGTACATTTATTTGTGCACTTAGAAAAGCTTTGTGGCTAAAAATTACTTCAAAAAATGTTTATCTTAAAAATCTGAGATAGCAGAAATAAGCTATGTGACTGACTTGTCCCTTGATCCCAGAGAAAGCATTGCTGAGGATGTCCTGACATGAAAGATCAAAATCTGTGAGCCATCCTAAATGTGTCAGTAATAAGTTAATTTGAGTCTTGTTTTCCTCCTCTTGGAGCCAGGAGCACATTGGGTGTGAAGGTTAATGCAGTGCAGTCTTATCTCCTCTGGGCAATTCTGCAGACCTGGAAGAGTTCTGTGCCTCTGCTCTAAGAAGGAAATGTGGTTGGCCATAGTGATAAGGAGAATAGTAAGGAGGTCAATCCAGGGAGATTGGGATGCCTACCGGCACTCCTGGGCTGCATGTGATTATTATGAATCTAGCAAGTGAGAGGCTTCACTTAATTTTAGTTTTGAGCAGTTCAGTCGCTCAGGGTTTCCTTTGAGAAATGCAAACAACTCAACAGAATCTTGTTAAAAAGACTTAATGCTACACATCCTGGAAGAGGACCCACACATGATCCTTACACAGGGGACAATTCAGACTCTGTTGAGTGAGAAAAAATAATATCACTGTACTTTTCAAGAGTCTATCATGTCCGTCTTCCATGCTTTTGCTAAATTAGAACAGTTTTTCTCTGTGACAAGAAAAAAGAGCCAGAACTGGTGACAACCTCTTTCTAAGAAATCTTTCTGTTTTTATTATTTTGTTTCATTTTTGTTTGTGTGTTTGTTCGTGCAAAGCAGAAATTCCTATAGGCCTTGAATACTAGTGAGGTATCAGGAAGTGATAACAAAAGCAATCTACAGTGAAAAAAGCCCATAGCTAACTTTTGAGCAAACTTAAATCCTTCCCATAAGCAAGAGAAATGAGGAAGAAGAAATTCTTGGATAACCCTGAATTTGAACCCCTGAATCCTGCTTTCATATATCTTTATCTTCTCTCACACTTTTTCTTTCTTTTATTAACTCAGATGTATATTTACCTTCCTGTTTAAAATCTATCATCCCAGACTCCCAATTTGCAAACTCTCAAATTCAATGTGATTTTTAAGATATTCCATAGGCACAAAGTGTAAACCTTTAAAATATGAACTAGAGTATAAATAAGGAGCGAGATGGATGTGTGTTGTGAGTGAATCAATGTATAAATGAATGGATAGATAGATGAGTAAATGAATGAAAAGAGTGAGTTCTACTCTTCTAGTTCCAACAAACTAACAATATTTAATAAGAGAAACTTCTGTTCACTTTCAGTATAGCAGTATTCCAAGGTAAATTGAAAACTATGGGAATCATGATCCTGTCCTTTAATAGTTTGGCATATTTTCAAATTAATTCATTCCCAAAAGTCTCAATATTTCTTTACTGCATAGTTCCCCTAGTCCTCTTCACACTCATGAGACTGTGGAGAGAGAAGAAATTCTAAAGTAGTACTGTCTGATAGGAAATTACTGTCAGCTATGCATGTTATTTTGTATTTTCCAGTAGTGTATTTAAAAAGAAATGGGAAAAAAATAACAGTATGTTGGGGATTAACTAGTGTCTCCTCATAGGTGTACATTACAATTTTAACTCTGAGTACCACAGGACATGATTTTATGTGAGTTTTATTCTTACAAAGGTCATCAAATTAAAATGAGTCACTAGAGTGGCCTCTGGTTTATGACTAAGCAAAACTAAGAGGGCTAGTTAGGCACAAGGAAAGACCTACAAACAGCCAAGACCATGAGAAGAGGGAGGTGACCATTGTGTCTCCATGGTGAGGAAAAATCTCTACAAATCCTTCCCTCATAGCCCCCAAGATGAACCAAAATAGTAAACACAGTGATTTTAGAATCCTTGCCTTCAGAATAGTGAGGACATGAATGTCCATCAGGTAAGCCATCTGGAAAAATTTTGTTGTTAGTAACAATTCTGGAACATCATTACACAGTAACAATATTTTAATAAAATATTTTGTTTCATTCTAGACATCAAAAATATTATCATCCCACATATAACTGACAGTTTACCTCGGTTTGCACTGCCCACATTTCAGGTGTTCAGGAACCAGGTGTGGATGGCAGTGCATGTACTGGACAGCCCAGGTCTTGCTTGAGCAGAGGCATTAGGGAAGGACCCTGCTCTCTGCCCTACACTGAGCAGAAGTAGAGTCTCTTTTTTTTTAATATAAAATTTTAATCTTCACATATGACAAAATCACTTATGTCAAGGCCTCTCATTTAAAAATTGTTTTCATTTCTGCAGACTAGAATAGAACTCCTGATTTTAGAAGTGTCTTGTAGCCTAACACTCTCCGATCCACTACAAATAAGCTGTTCCACTTTCTTCCACAGCAAGAAAGTCTAACTTAGAGTTTTGGAGTAGCACATTAAGAAGAGTCTTCCAAGCTCTTCTGTCAGTGTGGTTTCTTCTTACATAGGTGTTCCTATGCCATCCCTTTGATCCCTCCACAGGATCTACCAGTGGGGTTAACCAACTTCAGACTAAATGTATCCAAAAAAAAAAAAAAATTGCCTCTCTACTAATTATGCACAGGCTGCTTTTCCCCCTTTCATACAGCAACACTTTGTATAGCATTTACATTGTATGAGGTCATTGAGAGATGATTTCACTGTATGGGAGGTTGTGCATAGGTTATATGAGCACAGTGCACTGTTTTATATAAAGGATTTGAAGCCTTCACAAATTTTGATATTTGAGGGCTTTCTGGAACCAGCCCTTCTAGGATTCCAAGGGACAATTAGATTTCTTAAAACTTGAGGATGTTATGTATTTCCTATTTGGGCTACTTGATTTAGTATTATTACTTTAATCACAGAAATGCAGACTTGTCAAGCAGTTTACCATAGAAACTGGTGGAGAAAAACCCCACCTCATTCTAACTAAAAATATAACAGTCTTTGTAATAAATATGCACAACCATATGATGTACCATTTCTGGAGCACAGCACTCCTTCAGTATGCAGTGTCCTTTGCACACTTAGTATGGCAGGCCTTGAGAACTGTATGCCAGCACAAATGCCTCATTTGTGGCTGGACTCAAGTGGTTCAGGACAGTGTCTTCCTTCTTGGATTTGTCCATTATCTCTGTCTTTTCTGTTGAATGATAGTAGGAGAAAGAGCAAAATGAGAAGACATTTCTAATATTTGCTAGCTCTCTTCTATGTATATCTTAAACAAATACCTACAAATTACTATGTTGATTTGTCAAATACTTTCTCCAAGAAGAACAAACATTACCTGGGGCAAATGGTACAAGCTGTTAACAAATACAGTGTGCCAGGTTGGTGGCCAGAAAGGAGAGAGAGTAGAGTCTTGTGTAATTATGATGTAAATAGAAGCATGAGGATTAGAGACTATTGAGGAAGGGATTCAGAGCAGCCCTAGCCCAGCTCCTAAAGGGATGTGGGTGTTGACACTCTAGCTATCTGCTTACTCCTGGTTCCTTTTCTTCCTTAGTTTGCATTTACATTGTGCATTTTTCCAGACAATTCTTAAAACACTTTGTATCCTGGAATGGACTCTGACTCGCTGGAACGTTCTAGCTAGGAGAAAAGTGTGCACCTGCACTTCAGATTTCTCCAGCTAACAAACTGCAGGGGAGAATCTGGCTCAGCTTTTTATTTGGAGCCAAGAACGATGCTTTTTCTCTTCCTCTTCCTCATTTCCTAATTCTAGTCAACCACAGGAGTCCCGTGCTTGCCGCTGTCCATGAATGACTTGTCTCTGACCCTCCTCAGCTCCCTCTCCAACTATGGCCCAGCCACCTCTGCATTCACTGGTACCATGCAGCATTTTCTTCCTTAGCATTCTGCTCTATATTCCCCAACTTTCAGGCAGTAGGATTTCCAAAAGTGACAGATGGAACTAATGTCCTATTTTCATACTTCAGTGGCTCTCCATTTCCCTGGGAAAAGAGTCCAAACCCCATAGTTTTGCATGTTCTCACCTCTGCCTACTTCTGCACTGGCCTCTCTTGTCAGGCTCTGTAGTGTTTAAGATAAGAGGCTGGGTGAGCACCATTAGCCCCGTATCAAAACTCCTCAGAAATGCCAAGTCTAAGGCCCACCCGAGACTTCTGAAATCAGAATCTCCAGGGTTTAGTGCTAACATTCTGTATTTTGATAAAGCTTCCAGGAGCTTCTAATGTATGATCACAGTTAAGACCTAATTTCAGTATTAACAACTATTAGTGCTCACACTCAGACCTTCCCAATTAAGAGTACATCAGAAATTTGCAACAACTATCTTTATTCTAAAGAAACAGTGCAAAGGTTTCAATTGAGATAATGTTTCACTATAAAGTCAGCAGACTTCTCAAGCATTATGCAAGGAAGGTTTTTCTATATAAGGAAGTGAATGAAGCTAGCTAGAAATGAGAGTAGGGAATAAAATAAAATAGTGTGCAATAATCCCACCCTACATTAGATAATATTGACTTTGTAGTCTGCCAGTTCTCAGGAGGTCTGTTTAAGAGGGGGCCTGTGATGGCTTGGTTGAGGAAAGAGTAAAGTGTGGAGATCTGGAAGAGGCAGAGTCTCTTAAACTTCAGTTAGCAGCTATTTTGTTCAGTGGGGAACAACAGTTCAGTCAATCCTTTTGCAGGGAAAAGAAGGAAGTCTGCATCTGTCCTTGTCATATAGATGTGATTGAAATATGTGGTGATTGAATGATTAAATTAAAAACCCAAAATATTACAGTAAAAGACACATTACCATTAATAATCGCCCATTTGCTTTGAACACATTCATCCCGCTGTTCTCTCTAGTTTTTTAATTACTTCTGGAAGTCCTCTTTAGTATCTATATGAAAAGTAATTTAAAATAAATACAGTGAGCACTGTCACAGAGTGACATCCAGCAGCAAGACAAGCATATAAAAATAACTGTGTATCTTCATCCATCTTATTCACCATGTCTGGCATCATGTAACTTCTGACTCTCTCTCATTCAAAATGGCCACAAAGGGTAAATGTTTTGAATCACTTCAAGACACTGAGGTAGCCAAGACAGAGCAACTAAAGACCTTCACAAAAGAGAACTTCTAGAACTACTTCAGAGAGTAGTAAGAAGGAGGGCACAAGTGTGTTCAAAGTCAGAGATAATATTTTGAGAGGAAATAATGGCAGTGTGTCTTTTACTGTAATAAATTTTAAAAATGTAAACATCCATCATAGTTTTCAGTCATACTTAATAAGTCATCCTGAAGTTTTGCCTATGTCCAACAATGGAAGGGTAATTATCTGTTGAAGAACTTTATGAAACACAAAACGATAAAGGGTTGTTTCCCCATGCTGTAGTCAAAAAGTACGGTCTCCGGGAAAGGGCAGCATTGTCAGTGATTCACATCTGCTGCATCCTGTCTGGCACCTGACCTTTTACTTTTGCTCTTCCTGCTGCCTGGGACACTTGCGCCCAGTTGTTCCGCCCCTCTCCTTTCCTTGTTGCAACTCATCTGGTCACCTGAGTCACGAGATACTTTCGTGGAAACGTTCTGGTCCGTGTGGGACTCTGCATCCATTCTCCATCGCGGATCTTGTCCCAGTGCCTGATGACTAGCTCGAATCAGTAACTAGTGAACAAATAAAGGAAAGTAGACTGCTTCTTGGAAGGTATGTGAATTTTTAAAAGGTTCTAGAATTATCAATAATAATCCCTCAAGGGCCTTTCTGTCTCTTCTGAGCAGATCAAGGGTAGCCAGAGGCTCCCATTTCCCGCGAGTGCTCCTCCACGTTGTTCCTCCAGTGGCTGCCATCTTATCTGCCGTGGGACAAATGGTCATTACATTGTCCGGGTTCAGCCGCCTGGTATTTTTATTTTAATACAGTTTTTTATACTTCACATGTCAGGATTGAGGTGTTCAGCTTGCTAATGTGCTACTACACTGCAGATAAAGAATTTAGCAGCCCATGGGATGGTCAATTAGAAGCAATTTATAATGTAATTGAACTGCTATTCCTGTTTTGTATAGAACTTCTTTCTGGCAGAAAAGGTATGCTTTGTTCTCACACTGTGATTGGGACAAATCACGGTTACAAAGATTCACAGGAAATGGCTTTGACCTTCGTGATCTCAGAGTAGAGTTCCATGGAGGCTAAAATGTCTTGTGAGATCAGTGCCAGCGATGCTCAGCTCACTTCTGTTATTTTGAAAAGGCAAAGGAAGTGCTGACTTTCCCATTTCTTTTTTTTTTCCTCTTTCTTTCTTAAGAGATTCTTACAAAGTATGGTTGCCCCTGCACAATCACAGATATGACATCCATGGATACAGTCAACTGTGGATAGAGAATATGGCAGAAAATAGAAAACCTCTGTGCCAAAGATGATCAGACTTTTTCCGCTTGTATCCATCTCTTAAATAATACAACATTACAACTATTTACATAATGTTTGAGTTACATTAAACGTTGCAAGTAATATAGGAATCATTTCATGTACAAGGGAGAATATGCATGTGTTGTATGCAAATACTGTGTCATTTTATATAAATGTGAGTTCCTTTGGGTTTTGGTGTCTTCTGTGCATCCTGAAAACAATCCTAGCTAATAACAAGGGACAATCTTATGTGAAAAACCTCACAGTGGGTCAGAAGACTCAATCTACTGAAAGAAAGAATTTCTGAGATCAAGAAAAAGAGTTTCTGAGATCATTCCCCATTCCCCTCAGTTTCTCCTCTTTTGCTTGTTTGAGGTATCTACTCCTCCCATAATCATCCTCGAGTAATTGATCTTTGGACCATCAAAGACTGGAGCCAGTGGTTACATGATTTATTCTTTCTCATTACATTGAGTCATGATTTATACAGCTTTGAAAAGCATGGGTCCATTATGAATAATCAGTTTCTAGCAATGGCCATTTCTACAACAGAGCCTCCTCCTGATGGTTCTCCTACTAACTATTCTCATTCTTCCTGTCTTCCCATCTCCTCCCTGGAATCTTAGTTCTAATATAATTCTGCAGCATGAGCACTCAATCTTACCTTTGGTTTTCTAAAGAACTCAGGATAAGATCAATTAAATCTGTGGGAATGATGAAGGAAAGTATGTTTTCATTTATTTGTCTGTTTTCAAATATCCTCCTATCAAGTAGATTAACAGATCCAGAGATCAGTTCATGGCACAGGTTCCAAAAGTGGTAGGAAAAAGCTCAGAGCTAAAGGAATTTAGCTCTCATTCATTGTTGGTAGGAATGCATATGATTATAGCAACTTGGGAAAATAGCTTGGCATTTTCTTACAAACTAAACATAGCCTTCCTGTATGATCCAGCAACAGCATTCCTTGGTATTTACCCAAATGAGCAGAAAACTTGTGTCCACAGAGAAACCTCTGCATACAAATGTTTACAGCAACTTTATGCATAATTGCCAAACTTAGAAGCAACCAAAATACCCTTCAATAGGTGAATAGATAAACAGACAAATATACGCATCTATAATAAAATATCATTTAGCAAAAAAATTACTGTGCTGTCAAACCACAGAAATGTATGAAAAAAAAATAAGCGTGTATTACTAAGTAAAAATCCAGTCAGAAAAAGTAGCATATTATATGATTCCAACTATAAGACATTCTGGAGAAAGAAAAGCTGAAGGTAATGAAAAGATATAGGATTGCCAGGAACTTAAAGGAAAGAAAGGAAAGATGAATAGATGGGCTGTGTGGGGATTATTAGTTAAACTGCATAATACTATAATGGCGGATATACAACATTACAGATTTGGTAAAACCTATAGAAATGTACGACAGAGTGAATCCTAATATAAACTGTGCACTTTAGCAGATAATATATATATATCAGTATTAGTTCACCCATCATAACCAATCCACTATTTCACTGAAAGATGTTAGTAACATCTTATGAAAGTGACAAGACCTGGTAAATGACAGCTCATTATACTTTCCACTTACCTCAAACTGCTTATGGAAACAAAGTCAAATTTTATTTGGTGACCTCCTCAGTAGATTAAAGTGTCCAGGAGTAAGGTTCAAATAGTAGCACCATTTACATGGTTCCAGGGAGCTCCACTGTGCAGGAAGAGTTCAATTGCATTTGCCTAAACATTCAGAAGACATAGACTTCTCCTAGTGATCTTTGTGAAGTCTTTCTCCAGGGACGGAGTTTGTGTCTATGTCGTGCTGCTTAGCAAACAAGAAAAGCTAAAATTTACTATAGAATCTGGAATTGCTAATTCTAAATATTCCATAAACACAATACAAGTCACAAATGGTATAAGAATCATGAATATTTAACCACTTATTAAAATTAGCCCTTGCAATTTTGTTAAGCTTTTGCTGCTCAAAATGCTTCTCAAGTCAGCAGCATCATCAACACCCCGGAGACTGTGAGAAATGTAAGTTCTCATCCACTCAATGGGAATCTCTAGAGTATGGCCCTAGGAATCAGTGTGGTCAGCCAACCACTCCTGGTAATGTTTAATGTGCTAATGTGTGAAATAAAAGAAAAATATGGGAAATACAAGTTGTAAATCATGGCTGCACATTGAAGTAACCAGAACAGTTTCAAAAACAAGCATTAGAAAAAACTTGGTCTTCATTCCTCAAAATTGTGATTTAAGTTAGCAATCAACCTTGTGGCTTGACCACTGAAATATTCAACAAAATTCCCAGAGTCTCCTGTACAGGCAGTATGGGAACTGATGCTGTAAAGGCAGAGCAGTCCTCCCAGGCGGTCTCACCTTTGGGGGACCTTCCTCCTTGATGGCTTTGAGGCTGCTTTTCTGACCTGAACATTTTCATCCCCTCCTGCCCTAGAGTCCTCAAGTCATTAATACTAATATCGCATTTTTTTCCTCTGGTTCTCTTCTCTTTTGTAATCATAAGGAATACAAAGTGTATCCCCAGGAGAGCATTTTTAAAGATCACTTGTTTTGTAACTATTTCCCTCAAAGACTGCATTGCCATTCACTTATAATGCATTTTAGAAGAACTATTTCTTAAAAGCTGAATGAATTACTCTTAGAATATATCTAAATGGTGCTAAAATCTCCTTTACCAACCCTCACTTGGGGAAAGGAACCAAGAGTGTAATTTCTAGAAGCTGGAGCTATCCTTGAAACAGTTCTCTTCTTTCCCTCCTCCTTCCAATAATTGGTGGAGAGTTTGGAGTTTAGTAAATAACAAGAACATAATTGAGGGTCACAAGAGAAGGGTTTGGGAATATATTCCTATCTGTTGTGTGAAACAAATGGCAACAAATGTAGTGGCTTAAATGCTACACAATGCTTCATAGTTCCTGTGTCCTGGGAGTCCAGTCAGAGGTCAGCCAGGTCCTCTTAGTACACTCACAAGCTACAGTCATTCTGCTGGTATTCTGTCTTTCTGCAGCTGGATGTCTGCTTGTTGACAGAATGCAGTCCCCTGGCTGTGGGACTAGAATTTTCATGCTGGTTCTGTTGGGTCCGTCCTGATTTCCTAAGTGACACCTGTGATCCTTGGCCACATGGTCATCTCAGAACACTGCCACTAACTTCTCCAAGGCCAGAAGGAGGGACACTCCTCAGGAGGGCTCAGATCACAGAGGGCTTGGCCTTTCAACCAACATCAGCTAGTGCAGCACATTAGTCACAACTGAAAAATCACTTCACCTTTACAACATTTAGTTGGCTAAAGGCATGGAGCTCATCCACATCTAAGGGGAGAGAACTGTATGGATGTAGGATACCAGGGCTAGTGCTGGAGGTTTATGATGGTGTCTATCCTCCCAGCGAGCAACTCTCAGCAGAGGATGACATCCAGGGGGCTGCTAGGTGACAGTTATAAGAATGATGGCCTAGTGGGCTGAGACTGGGCTTTATCTTATTTTCTATATTCAAAAAGGCCCACAACTTCTAACATGAGTACAGAGAAAGAGAGTGAGGGAGAATGAGGGAGGAGGAGAGGGAGACAGAGAAAGACAGACAGACAGACAGAAAGTGAGAAGGAGGAAGAGAGCTACCACAATGAGCATTATTAAACATAATTATTTAAAACCTGGACACAAGACCAAAGGAGAGTGGATTTATTATTCAGTGTCATATTGAGCCATAAGCATCATCAGAGATTAGGCAAATGTATGTTCTTTTAAACCTATAATTTGCTATCATCAGAGGTCTTAGATTTAGTGAAGCTTATATCTTAACTTGCAAATTTTGCTCAGTAGAGATGTGAACTATTTCTGATCAGTAAAACAGATAACATCAAAGGTTATGGTTTATCACTCTGTTAGACATTAGCCAGTTTCACATCTAACCTAGCAATCTTATCCTAATGGGCCTTTATTAATTCATCTATAAATATCAATCTTTTCAAATGCTCTTTGGGCTGGTTTTTATACTTTATTGTTGCTGTCAGTAATTAATGAATTGAATAAATCTCAACACATGTTCATTTTGTATTTGCCAAAGAGTTATTTTATCACTTTGAAAATTATACCTTAACAATAGAAATGAATTTTCATCAGCCAGGCAGGAGAATTGAGTTTATTTGATTCTGAGAAATAAAGAAAGGTAAATTGTTAAACCCAATATTGTGGGTTACCCACAGTTCCCACAATTTTGTCATTCTCACCAGTCCTAATAAATTTACTTACATGGTCTTTGGGGTGAAGGAAGAAAATAAATGCACCAGTAATCACACAGCCTTTTTTGTGGACTTATAAATGTCTGATCTATGGTCTTAAAGTTTGGAAAAAATAATACATAACTACCAAGTGTGGCTGAACACCAAAAGTGGAGTCAAAGATTCATTGTCAGGGTGCAACATACAGGTTAGGACCTCACCACAAATGTTCTGGTGAAAAATAGCTCAGCCCAAGCACTCCCTGACATTGCAGAATCCAACAAAATTCTTGGATTTTACTCGTGTGGTTAATGCTGGTTCTTGATATGTAGACTATAATCCAATAAAAAATAGGTGAAACCTCATAAATTGAATTTACTTACAAATGTATGTATATATCCTTTGTGGTGAATAGTTTATTTCACGTATTATGTATAAATGTGCACACAGATGTGTGTATGTGTGTATGTACATGTATACATAATTCATGTTATTGAATTATTATTGTTGTTACTGCCACATTTCTTTAGAACATAATGCTTAGATAAGATATAACACTGCTGCATACATTCACAGGCTTGGCAATGGAGGACATTCACAAATCCTTGCTTTATGTCACATATTGTGTTGGAACCTACATTGAGGATAGAACAGATTCGCAAGCTAAGCTGCATTGAAATTCTAGGTGTTCCCCACTCAGTGACCTGACACAGGGCTAACTTGGAGATCCCTCAGCTGGTGTGACTATTGTTACTAACCATACCTTGTTGTCTCTAAAACCTGTTTTTGGAGAAAATAAGCTCAAGCAATAGGAGCTTTCTCAACCAAAGGTGCTCAGAGTAGAGACTATTCCTTTCCCCAGCACAGCAATTCCCTTGGCCTCTGGGGTTGATAACTCTGATGTCATTCCTGCTCCTAGATCCCAGTGGTTGCTGGGGGAGGTTCGACTATTGCCCATATTACATCCTTACTTGGCTCTCTCCCTTGTCTTGTCCTGAATTCTCATAAGAGAACTCATAATAAAATAATCACTCAAGGGTTTCCATCTCAAGTTCTATGACTTGACATAAACAAACATAAAGCCCTCCAAGCTCATTCTTCTGCTGTAAGTGTCCAGCACTATATTGAATAGGAGTGGTGAGAGTGGACATCCTTGTCTTGTTCCTGATCTTGGTGTGAAATTTCTCAGTTTTTGATCATTTCATATGATGCTGGTTGTTGGTTTCTCATAAATAGCTTTTATCAGGTTGAGATAAAGACCATCTATTCCAATTTACTGTAGGTTTTTTTTTTATCATGAATGGGTGTTAGATTTTGGCAAATGCTTTTTCTTATCTTTTGGCATAACCATATGGTATTTGTCCTTGAGTCTGTTAATATAGTGTAGTGCACTTTTTGATTTATGTATGTTGATTCATCTTTACAACCCTGGGATGAATGTAGGCTCTTCTTGGTGATCCCCTGCATTCTGTAAGCCAGTATCTTACTGAGGATTTTTGAATCAGTTTTCACTAATGAGATTGGCCTGTAGTTTTCCTAATAGGTTGGGTCTTTCTCTGCTTTTGAAATCAACATAATGGTTGCTTCTGGGAAGGAATTTAGAAATATTGCTTTCATTTCAGTTTCATTAAAGACTTTGAGAAGTAGAGACAAAACTTTTCTAAAATCTTTGGAGAAGTCAGCAGTAAAACAATCAGGAACCAGACATTTATTTTTCCATAGGTTTTTAAATTACATTTTCAATATCACAGATTGATATTGGGTGTTTAGCATTTTTATATCTTTTATATAGCATTTTTATATCAACTTTGGAAACACATATTTGCCTGGGCATGTATCATTTTTTTTTGTTTTTCCCATCTTATTGGAGCACAGATTCCCAAAGAAGGTGTTTATTATCTTCTGAAATTCTGCTAAATCTGTGATGCTTTCCCCTTTTCATTCCTGATTGCATGGACTTGATCACTTTTCTTCCTTTGTTTGATAAGGTTGGTAAAGGTTTATCAATTTTGTTTATTCTTTTGAAGAACCAACTTTTCAATTCATTGTATTTTTTTGTATCATTCTCTTAGTCTCCACTGTATTAATTTCTTCTCTGATCCTTATAATTTTCTCCCTTTTTTGAGCTATGGATTTGTTTTCTTCCTCTTTTAGTAGTAGTCGAGTTTCTGAATTAGGGTTTTTTTTTTTTTAATTAATTAATTAATTTATTTTTTGTGACAGGGTCTCACTTTGTAGTTCAAACTGGCCCTGAGCTTACTATGTCACCCAGGCAAGCCTGGAATTCACAGCAATCCTCCTGCCTCTGCCTCCCAGTGCTGAGATTATAGGCGTGAACTATCATGCCCAGAACTGTGGTATGTGGTACTGATTGCTGGTGGGTGCAGATCACCACACCCAGCATTGTTGTATGTGGTTACTGGAGATCAAATCCAGGCCTTTACACTTGCAAGGCAGGCACTGAGCTAAATCTCCAACCCTAGGTTGTTTATTTGATCTTGCTCTATTTCTCCAGTGTGAGCATTCACTGCTATGAATTTCACTCAGAACAGCTTTCTTTGTGTCCCATAGATTGCCGTATGTTGTATTGCAATTATCATTTAATTGTAGAAATTGTTTAATTTCTTCTTCAGTTTCTTCTGGAACCCATTAACTCTTCAGGAAAGTGTTGTTCAATTTCCATGTGTTTATGAGGATCTTGGAATTTCTTTTGCTATTGAGCCTAATTTTCAAGGTAATATGGTCTCACAGCTATAACTGATATATACTTATTTAGTAGTGTGATGACATTTTTCTGTTCTTGGCTCTTTTCTTCTTTGCTTTTCCCTCTTTCCATTCAATTTTTTGCCTTGCCCAGTAAGTTCAGTCTGCTGAGTCTCATGTGATTGTAACATTCATCGTCTTTTTCTAAAATATTCTATAGAATTGTTTAGAGTGCAGTTTTATACTCATGGAGATTCTTAGGAGTTCTTTGTCATGGAATTATCTTATTTCCCTGTCTATTTTGAAAGATAGTTTTGAAAGTCATATTGATCGAGGTTGGAGGCTGTTTTCTTTTAGAGCTTGAAATACTTTACTCCAAGCTCTCCTTGACTTGAGTGTTTGCATTGAAAAGTCTACTCTAATCCTGATGGGCTTCCCTTTGTATGTTGTTTGTTTCTTTTCTCTGTTTTCAAAATTTTGTTCTTCGGTTGGATTTCAGGAATCTTGATAATTATATCTCTCCATGTCAGTTATTTTAGTTCATGGCCACTTGGTGTGCTATATACCCCACTTATTTGTATGCTAAATTGCTTTCCTTTTCCTGTGAAGTTTTTGGCTATTATATTTTAATAGTTTCTTAAAAATATTTTTGCAGTGTATCTTGCAATCAATCTTATTTTATTTTTATTTGTATTGCCAGGGAGATGTTAGATTGATTTCTCGTGGTCTTTTGCCATTTCTCACACATTATTCCTTCCCTGTTCTTTGGTTGCAATCTTATCTTCTATGTTTAGTATTCAGCCTTCACATTCATTCATCATATTTCACAAACTTTCATCACTAAAAACTCCAGTCAACAGGAGTTTTTAATCTCCTGTGAATCTGTTTGAAGCTGTTCAGCAGACTCCATTACTTTCATAAGTTAAGATTCTATCCTGTTCCTGATGTCTGCGTTAGTGTTATTAGTCATATATTTTTCTAGCAACAATATCTCTACTTTTATTTTTTTATTTATTTATTTTTTTATAATCTTTATTGGTACATTAAATATACACATCATGATTGCACTCCATAATGGGGATTTGTACCAATTTAAGAGACAACTTAATTCTCATTTTTTCCCATAGCCCTACCCACCCTACCACCCACCCATATACATAAAATTTGTTTCCTTACTTTTTTGTTACAATCTCAACATTGTCCTCTTTCACCTTATTTTACATTGAGTATTTTCTATTTCACAGTATATAACATAT